>FIZR01021243.1:0-42961 GCA_900060175.1 Ferrisia virgata | reverse complement strand
GGGTCTTTGAAACACTTGTTCATTATTGAAATAATTTATTTTTACCAAAAAAAAAAAAAAAAATGTGCAGTTCATTCGAAGACTTACTCTTTACTCTTGTCAATTTTAGGTAGATATAAATGTTATATTGTCTTATAAAATTACTTCCTTACGTGTCAACTGATTGATAGGTATCTGTAAAAAAAAAAAAACATTCCAAGTTAAAAATTTTTGATATCCTTATACGAAAAATTGTAGTAGCTAGACCCTTTTTTTTTGTTCATTTGCTCTACAATATAATGAAATCGATTGTAATTATTTTTATGATATCAGTTTGCGTCAATCAGGTAAACTATCACTTGATAATACTCGACTTTAAATTAATTTTTTCACGAATAATGTTTTACAAAAAAAAATCAATTTTTTAGTGCGTATCGTTAGTAAATCTAAATACTTACGGAGCCAACGGCGGATCTATAACTTTCGCTGTATCAACATCCCCAGATCAAATATTGAGAGCTAATGTGATTGGTAAAAATGGCGATATTAAAATTAATGGTAAAAAAATTTTCGAGAACGATGATGAATTCAAACAAGGACGTGTTCGTGTACAAATCTACACTGGTGGGGTTTTCGTCAACGATTTAATAGTTTTCGATGGTGCCAAATACAGTACATTTTTGACGAAAGATTTTGTATTCAATCAAGTGACTAGATTTAATATAAAAGTATACGAAAACGGTAGGGTTACCTATAAAGATAATAATGGCAAAACTGCAGATACAACTTTTTGAATTATCAATACGAATAGGTAAACCTGTATTGTTTAAATTGTGAAAATGTAAAATAAATGAATGATTTATATCTGACACTTGGTAATTGTTTTATTCTAAATTGTAAGATTTCAATGGTCATTGGTCACCAGATACTTAGATATTTACAACTTCATGCTTTGAAAAATTCTTCGTCAAGTTGTCAATCTCTTATTATAAACCATTCAAGGTGAAATTTTTTTCACAAAAATTCGTAAACACAATTCTCTTTTATTTTCAACACTTGTTCGTTATTTAAATGATTGCTAGTTTTTCTTTTCTTTTTTTCACCAAGCCTTATTAATGAATTGCATCAACCACATATCACATATTGTCTCGTAGAAGTAAGAACCAAATTTCAATTTTTCTTTTAAAATTATTATTGATGTGGTTTTTGTTATTTGAACGATAATGAAAACTATCGTGATTATTTTGATAACCTCTGCTTATTGCATCCAGGTAAAAAATTAATTATATATTTTTTTTATTTTACTGAATTTTTAAAAGTTATATTCTCATATCAGTGCCTGCAATCGATAAAAACTTTTCGAATCAATGCAGGATCAACTGCTTTTCCTGCTTCTTTACCTCCTCCATCGCCAGATGAGGATGTGATTCTGAAAGCTGTTATGAAAGGTGAAAATGGTGTGATTGAACTTGATGGGAAGATAGTTCGTCCCAATGATAAAGAATTCAAAAAAGGTTCTGTACGTGTACGTATCCTTACCGGTGGTGTTTTTGTCAATGATAAGTTAATTTTTGAAATGAACAAGAAAACCAAACCTTGGCCTGAAGATATTGTATCCAAAGAGGTTAAAAAATTCAAAATACAGGTATTTAAAAGTGGTCGTATTACGTATAAGGATAACAATGGAAAAATTGTTAATACTAGTTTTTAACTGCGCATAAAAAAATATTAAATATTTAATAAATTTTATTTGTTACACTACAGGCAAATAGAATACTTGTTATTGAACAAAATGAAGTTATTAATTGGTATAATTGTTTTAGTTTAAGTAGGTGTCGGTTTCTTTGAAAAATTCCTCTCTTTTCGATCCAATGTTTCCAAATGCTTACCTACGATAAACATATGTTTATTCATTTTTTTTTTTTTTGGTAGCTTCATGAATTAAATTTTCAAAATAGATTTACCCAATTGGAAGTTAACCTTTTTGGATGTCTTTTTAATGAATGAAAATTAGAGGCTGGTAAAAAAAGAAAATGAAAAAAACAGCGTAGCGAAACTCAACGTAACTAATGAAATTTTATTAGCAAGTATAACTTCTTACTTGAGTCAAAAAGAAGTGCTGTTGGTGGGATCACAGTTCTTTTTTTTTTTTATAAGCTGCAACTCTCGATAAAATTCTCGACAATTTGATCTTTTCTTCTTACTTTGGGTAATTTTTTTTCGGCTTCGACCACATGATTGAGGTTTATCGGACAGATGAAATGGGAAAAAAAGGGCATCTCGTTAAAAACGTATTTACCTACAGGATTTAGACTTTTTTACATGTATTTTTTTTTGCGTTATTTACCATTTCATTATTATGTCTCTTTTTTTTTCACTGATTTAAACATAAAGATTCGATTTATGCACATGGTTTTCTTTTTCCATCCGTTTCTTATCATTTCGATGATTTTTGTGCTAAAAATCGAGGAGTATTTCTTGGTTATTTATAGCACTGAAAGTTAATTTTACCATTAATTTACTTGCAAATCATAAAAGCTACTAGTTGGAAACGTGATAACTGTTTGTGCTTAATTTCCAGGATACTAACTTCGTTTAGGGGAGAACTAGAGGTATAAGTGGGGATAGGGAGGGGAGTTATGCGAAGAACAAACTCAAAAATAAGAAAAAATTACCAAAAAACTACATATTTAGTGCCGTGAGAGGGGCAGTGGGGCTGGAAAGTCGAGACCCCTGAAGGAACACCTGCAGTACCTTCGAAATGACATACCTAATTTCAACTTCCCAGCTCAATTTGGAGAGGGTTACGTGAGGAAAAAACTCAAAAAATTACTTTTACCAATTTTTTATAATTTTTAACGATTTTACTCAAAATTTCAAATCAATTACATTCAATTTTCGATATTTTTCATGAATTTTAATCAATTTTTAACAATTTTTGAATATTTTTAACAATTTTGCTCATATTTTAGGTCAATTTCATTCAATTTTCAACATCTCTTCGTGGTATAACATCTAAAATTTCCGGTTTTACGGCTTAACCCTCCCCCCTATCCGCTCCCTTGAAGATGAAATAATTAAAAATCGCTTTTTTTGCCAGAAACCCATGAAAGATGAATTTTCGAAAAATGAAAAATTATATTTTTTCAAAAATTATGCCCTTAATTTGATGAAATGTGCTGTGAAGGGGTGAAATTGGGCTGAAAAGTCGAGTTCCCCAAAAGGCGCATCTAGGATCACTTTTAAATTTACGTGCCAAATTTGAGTTTCCTAGCTCTGTTTCGAGGAGATTTCTGCGAGGAACAAACTCGAAAGGCTCAAAAAATTGGAAAACTTGATCAAAATCCACATTTCCGGGGCTGTGGCAGGTTGCAATGGGACTGAAAAGCTCAGGCCCTCAAAAGGCAGAATTAGGGTCCTAGCTTAATATATATTTCGAATTTCAACTTCCTAGCTTTATTTAGTGGGAGCGGAGGAACAGCCTTTTTTCAAGGTCAGAAAGGGGGGAAACCCTCATATCTTCACTCCTAGTTGATTTAGTAGGTTGATTTTTAGATATGTTCTACAACTTTTGATACTCTCAACACCTCCTCGCCCACATTGGAGCATAACTGAATTTAGACTCAAGTTCATCCCCACTCTTATAGATCTAATCCGCCACCAAATTAAGCTAGGGGACCGAATTTGAGCAATTTTGGTCAATATTAAGCGGAGTAAATGATTTTAATGTTCGAGGAAAAAATGAATAAAATAAAAATAAGTATTTGACATGGCTAAAAATCGTCTAATGGTCTTCTAGCACCCCAAAACAAATATTGTTGATTACCCCCCCCCCCCTCTCATCAGCCGTTGGTCGATATACTTCAGTAATCAGATTTTCTTTGACCATAAGGGCATAGAAAATCAACCTAAAAATAGTTACGGCGTCGAATGAAAGGAAAGAAAATTTAGGAATGAACATTTTCTTCAACCGTTGCAATAGGATGGACATTAAAACTATAATGTAACGATTCGTAGACTACATATTACTCGCTTTCAGGCCTATGGAGGCTATGGATAGTTGAAAATTCGATTCACAGGTTCAAGTGAAAGATTCTTGTTCACATACACACAGACACACATAATCATACCTGTACTTGATACGAATAATTCTAATTCCTTTAGCGTATTTGTATGTTGCGTTTGAGGTAAACGATTTTTTTTTTACTGAAGGCAATGTGCACATTTTTTTTGCTACAATGAGGCAAGGTGATCTGAAAAAAAAATGTAATGAACAAGTGTTTTTTGGACAGCTATATCCTTTATTGTATTGTCGGATTAGTGTAATTGGTTGGAACAACAATCAGAAAATATGGGATCATTGAAAAGTGATAATTTTTCTTCCCTCTTTCGATTTTTTTTCCACAAAAAAAGATAATGGTGTTTGTAGTTTATGTTTGGGGGGGGGGGATAAATTTCTGGTGTGTAACGTGCAAAAAAATACCATAAAAATGATAAAAAAATATAATATTTGTTACTGCAACGTTACATCATTTTGAATCGAGTCAAACATAATAAGATGAAGATAATCGCAATATTAATGTTGGTTGTGGTGTGTTTTGAAGTAAGTGTGAAATAATTATAAATTTTTCAATTAGCATCTCATTTAATTATTAGTTTTATATTTTATCAATGTTTTCTTAAATATTATTAAAGAGGATTTCGGAAGCTCGACGAATTGTGTATAAGTCACCAGCCATTTCCAGTCATCCATCCGCAAAGAAAGATCCTCCAAATAATGGCATTGAAACAATTACCCCAAATGCAAAGCCATCCTCAAATAAACGAGTTGTTAGAAGAACTTATAATCCAGTATTAAAACCAGCTGTTTCTCGGATAGATAAAGCTCAAGAACAGAATAAAATTACACCAAACTTGCCTATGCCGGGAAATCCTCGTACATCTGCAACTGGAAAAGCTCCTTGCGAGATGGGTCATCGTTCGAAATTGAATTATGCGAAAGATTCGCCATCAACCAAACCAGTCTTGCTTTCTAATCGTAATCAGAGTTGTGCTCGTAAAGTATCTAACAATGAATCGAAAACGTCATCTAATTCGAGTATTCCCTACCTGCAGAAAGGTAAAGATAATATCATCAAAGGAGAAAATGGTAAAATATTTGTAGACGATGTATTCATGTTTGATATTGGCAACGAGCTCAAGTCAGGAAAATTGCGGATTCGAGTTAATCGCGATAACGATGTGTTTATTAACGGTCGCTTAGTGATGAGGAAACGTCCGCAAGACACTACTATTGTTCGGCTTGATCCGCAGATCGAAGACGATGGCATTACAGATTTCAAATTTCGAATTAATAAGTACGGTGTTATTTATTATTCTAATGGAAAATTCAGCAAAGTGTTGTGTGTTGGTAAGTGATATTTGGGTTTGATTCTTGCATTTGAGAATATTAGGTACCTATATTTATTGAAAATAAAGTAATGTAATCTATTAATCATTTAGTGTACTTACTTTTGCATTTTTCCAAAATGAATTCTACAAGGGGTGTATTTTAAATTGCTCAAATATGTATGTGTTACTTACCGGTCAAACTCGAATTTCGGATAAATGCAGGCTTCCTAGGTCATTCTAGAACATCCTACAGCCCTTAAGATTTTCTAGTTTGACCAGTGGATATTTCTACGAATAAATAGTGTAATTCCAATGAAATGTGTCCAAACTGGTTTGGCCTGTGGATATTTTTGGAGAAAACTGGAACATTCAGTGGGGAGTAGGATCAACTTGTTAGCTGTAAACTGTTTTTCCTTACTGATTGAAGAACCTCAATGCTTTGATTTTTATTTTTGAGTTGAATTTTTTCAACTTTCTTCTCCATTCAAAATAAGTATTGTGTGAAACAACTGATACGAGAAAGTTGCAATTTAAAAATCGTGTATTAGGTATTTTAAAATGTACCCATTTTGATTATAAAAATCGTATGAAGGTCGATTTAATAGATATTAAAATTGTAAACTATACTCTCAAGGTATAGACAATGTTCCCTTCTTCCTCTTCGGGGTTTAATATATCGATTTCGAATGAAGAAATATTCTTGGCTTTTAAATCCGGACTGTCGATCATAATAGGTGCCTGCTGCGGATCTTGATCTAGCACTAGTTTACCATTGACGAACAATTGGTGACCATCGTTAGACTTTATGCTGACCATTCCTTTTGTAAGATTGTTCTGGTTTTTGTATAAAAGAATTCCGTCTGTGGAAATGTCGCCATTTCCTCTATCGCCTCTAATGGTGTGATGTTTATCTTCTTCGTAGTATGGTACTTTGTTAATACTACCAGATTGTTTAGCAGAATGAATGCCCTGCAAAGAAATAAAAATGTTCACTATAAAAAGGTAATGAACAGCTAACACCTATTATCAGGAGAAAATTCTGCCTATTACAGCTCCCCATCAAAGGTACATTGCAAAGTTAAGCTTGTTTTCGTCAACTCCTGTGTAAAAATAACAGCGCAGGTTGATTTTGGAGTGAATGATCGATGCTTACAAAAGGCCTATGTAGAATCTATACTAAATACTGGCCAAGTTTCGGTCCCCTAGCTGAGTTTGATGAGAAGCAGGTGAAAATCCTCCATAATTCACTATTGAAAGACTGCTGGTGACTGACAAGAATTTGAAACGTGCAAGGATGGGAAGAAAGAGGATGGTAGCTAGATGGGGAACCACCTCAAAAAAAGAAGAAAACTACCCAAAATCCACTATTTAGGAGATGTTAACCAGTGCAAACGGGATAAAAACAGGTATCCCCAAATACTACAAGTTCGGAACTAATTTTTTTTACAGTCAAAAAGTGGGAAAACTATGATTTCTTCTCTTCTAATTATACCAGAAGATAGATTTTTGGTATGTTAAATAAATTTCGGTTCTCTATTAGGCACCCCTCCCCTACCTCAGAATTTCACCGTGAGTTTATAGGCTAGAATAGTCGGGATTTATTTGAAGCTGCGAAAAAAAAGTTTGGGATAAATGTTTTCAATTTAGGTTCTGCAATTTTGAGTAAAAGAACAATTATGACATTGAAAAGAAAGAATGAAAAATTCGGAATGGAATTTTTTTGTAGCAGTTTAAGAAATGTGAGAATTTTAATTATTTTAAAATGTAGAATATGATACATTTTGGACTTACCTTCAGGCAGACAGTGATCAAGGCAATGAGCACGAATTTATTCATGATGTCAGATATACACTATTGTGAATTCTAACTCGCCAATATGCGTTTATATATTGCGTTCGCTTAGTTCTTTTCTTTTTTTTTTTGGCCGTAATGAGTAAAATTTTTTTCCTTAATGAAGCGAGGTTATTTGATTGAAAACTGTAATGAGCATATGTTTTTGGATGATTACATCCTTTATTTAATGGTTGCTGGCGCGTGTTTTTCTCTCTAATTCGACGCTTTTTTTTTCCAAATTTAAAAAATAGACGTGACTGCGTGTAGCTTGTATTTAACATTTTAAAATTATAGTCCAAAAATTACTCGTAATCACCTTTCATCGCGAGTTATTTATCAAAAGCTTCAAATCAAAAACGTTTACTGTTCTCTTCGCTTCATTCTGACATTTGATTTTTTTATTTCATAGTAAAACAAAGTATAGAATCATCCATCAACACGGGTTTTTAATCAAAAACGACAAATCAAAAACGTCACACTTTCAGAGAATTATCCCCAGCATAAAGACACATCTATCCATGTCAAACTCATCAATTTCTTTTCACATTTATTTAACTTGGACATTTTGACATTGAGTACAAAAATCATTTATCATTCTGTTCTCCAAAATGTGGACATTTCATAAAAAACGCGCACCACCTACTCACCAAATTCTTAGTACTTTTATTCAACTTCGACATTTCAATATCAAGTGCACAAATCATTTCAAATTTCATTATTTTTTCAGTTTTATATTTTGTTTTGTTTTTTTCATCATTTTTCTTTCAAATTTTTTAATTTTTCCGTTTTTCAACTATTAACATCGAAACATGTTTAATAGAGAGTTCTGGAAAAATCGTCAACAATTAAGCGTCATCATTGGATGACATTAGTGGGCTGTCAACAGTGTGACGTCATCATTGGACTGACATCAGTGAACGGATTATTAGAAGGATTGATTTTGTAATTATAAGTTGAAAGGATGAGAGAAATTAGAGTGGTTTGAAGTTGACCCGTCAACAGTGGACCTTACCTTGAATTAATTTTATGATTCTGAGTTGAAATGTCATCATCTATTGACCCTGTTGACCTTGACTGTGGATTGATTTCATATTTCATGATTTTGAGTTGAAATGTTGAGAAAAATTAAAGAAAGTTGACCCATCAACAGTTGACCTTGACCTCAGATTGATTTTATGATGCAATGTCGTTATCAGTTGTCTCGTCATAAGTCCACCTTTACTCTGAATTGATTTTTAGTTGAAATGGCAAGGAAAATTATTCGACCTTGACCCCGGTTAATTTTATGATTTTAAGTTGAAATATTGAGGAAAACATGTGACTTTAATATTTTAATATGAAAACATGTGACTTTAATATTTTAATATGAAGTTCAAAAATCAAAAACGTCACATGGAAAACGTCACGCTTTCCCAGAATAATCCCAGCCCTAAAACATATACATGTCAAAATTAAAGATGTTCGATTTTGACCAGTCTACAGTTGACCATGACCCTGGATTGATTTTATGATTTTAACATCGAAAGATGTAGCGCATTCAGCAAAAATCGTCAACAATTGACCATTAACAGTTGACCGTTATCATTAGATGACATTAGTGGACCATCAAAAGTATGTCATAATTGGACTGACATCAGTGCACGGATTTTTATGGCCTGGAATGGCATTTGTGGACAGATTTTATAAAGGATTGATTTTATGATTTCAAGTTGAAATGTTGAGGAAAATTAAAGATGTTTATGACGTCAGTAGACGAATTTTTATGACCTGGAATGACATCAGTGGACAGATTTTATGAAAGATTAATTTTATGATTTTAAGTTGAAATGTTGAGGAATATTAGAGTGGTTTGCAGTTGACCTGTCTATAGTGGACCTTGATCTTGAATTGAGTTGAAATATCGACGTGTGTTCACCCGCCAACGGTTGAGCTTGACCCTAAATTGATTTTAAGATTACAGGTTGAAAAGTTGAAAAAAATTGGTTGACTTTGACTCTGGTGAATTTTATGACTATAAATTTAAATGCTGAGGAAAGTAAAAATGTTTAAAGTTGACCTATAAACAGTTGACCTTCATTCTGGATTGATTTTATGATTTTCAGTCAAATTGTTGAAGAAAATTAGTTTATTTTGATCGTGGTTGATTTTATGATTTCAAGTTTAATTGTCAAGAAAAACGACAGATGTTAAATGTCGCATTCCACAGTTGACCCGTCATTGGTTTACTCATCATCAGTAGACTTTGACCGTGATTAATTTTATGATTTCAAATAGAAATGTTGAGGAGGTGTGACGAAAAGTATTCGTTGAGAAATAGTGAATATAAGAAGTAAATTTATACCAACAACATAGAAAGTGTCGGAACTTACATTCTTTCGATGTTTACTCTTTGAGTTCAAAGAGTACAAAGTATTTGAGTTGAAATATCATCAGTTGACGCTTCAACAGTTGACTTCGACTCTGTAATGATTTTTTGACTTTAAGTTGAAACATTGAAGAAAATTAAAGATGCTTAAAGCTGACTCATGAACAGTTGTTAGTCAAAACCTCCGAAGGCATATGTAGGATCTTTTTAAAATTTACAACTCTCCCTTCAGCTCAAGGAGAGGTTATGCGAAGAACAACATCTTTCAAGTTCAAAAGATGGAAAACCCTCATTCCACCACACTTAATAGTCATTGGAGCCTGATTTTCAGGTATGTTATCAACTTTCATTTTTGCCTCCGAGCACCCGTTCGCTAAAATTTGCCCTTTTTGGACAGCTTTATCTTCGGATAGCAATTAAAATGATCGATGGTGAATTTCGAATTCATTGAATACGTTTTTACAAAGAAGGGTTGATAATTTCTTTTCCATGCTGTTGTCTTTGTTGCTCATCTGTTGTTTCAACGATTTTTACTCCGGATAGTACAACGGTTATCTGCTTGAGTTTTTGTGCTACATTTGTATTTTTTTCCATTTCCATACCAAAGTCGATGTTTGATGAACTAAAATGCTTATAAAGTTCTGGAAGTTATTTTCACCTGTGGGTGCAAATTTAAAAATACTTTTGCAAATGATGCCACTGATGATAGCTCTGAGGATTCTGCTACTTGGAATTCATTGCAAAGATGTAAAAATCCATCATCGCGAGATAGATGTGTTTCTGTTTCCACTTTCATGAAACTGATGTTAAAACTGTTTCTCTCTGCACAGAAAACGTTCAGTTTGCTTTAGATGTTAGACTAATGAAGCAAGGTTATTTGATGAAGGTCCCTGGTAACAAACATGTGTCAAGTAAATGCTTGTTTGTATTTCTTTCAAGAAACGATCTATCGGTTAAAACATATTCGCACGTGAAAGAAAATCCTACAAATTTTTCTTCAATTTGCAAAACATTTGCTCGCTAAATTTTATTGTTTTATTTCACATTCGTGTTGTCTTCATCGATTTCGTAAATGTCTGTTGAGAAAATTGCTATATGAATTGTTTTCGAATGATGATTTCAGGCTTTCCTATGCTTTCATGTAGAAAATATAAAATGATAAGTTAAGCTAAGCAGTGCCTCATATTCATTTCGTTTCGTTGTGACTAACATTACTCTTGAAAATGAAACTAATCGTGACATTATTTCTTATTGTAATTTACCTCGAAGTAAGTATGATTGAAATGTTTTTACTCTTTCTCGTTGACTGATCAGTAATTATTCGGACCTCCAGGTATGATGTTAGCAAATATATTTCATAAATTAATCAATTACTTTGTATCTTAGAACGTTTTGCTGGCGAAAAGAGGAGTTGAGTCTAGCTATAGTTACAATGCGGATAATTCCGATGTGGCAGTTCGTAGAAATCCTTCCTGGACCTCATCCATTCCAAATGATCAGTACTACCTCACTGATGAAGATGACTCACTGAATAAGTCGAGCCGTACACGAAGATCTCATTCTCATAATGGTTGGGGCGGTGGTGGAATTGATGGGGGCGGAGGAGGAGGAGGCGGTGGAGGTGGAGGAGGAGGCGGGGGTGGTGGAGGAGGAGGTGGAGGTGGTGGTAAAGGAGGAATGGGCGGATATGGTGGTAAAGGAGGAAAAGGTGGTGGTGCTGGTGGTAGAGGTGGAAAAGCGGGTCGGAATGGGGAACCGGGTAAGAAAGGACGAAGTGCTGGTAATCGTCGTAAAGGTGCTAATGGAGCTAATGGTCGTGGCATCTCTAGAAGCCAGGGAGGTCAAGGAGGCTAAAAAACATTTCAATAATGAATACGTACGTTTTTTTATTTCTCATTAGGATTTCATTATCAATACCTCAACTTATGAGATATTGCTTTTATATGCAAACATAATCACAATTTTTATTTATCATGAGTATTCATGTTCTACCAAAGTACCTAGTTCAAATATAAATTGAAGTTATCCGTAATGATTTATAAAATTTCCGACATATTATCATCTCTGCTGTGTTATTATAATTTGTAATACAGACCTGGTTTCATGACTACCGGAGTACTACTTATTTATACTATCAAATAATGATTTCAGTTCGATTAAAATTTGAATAAAAATTGTCAAAAAATTTTGTTGCTAAAAAAGTTGAAGTAGGCAAAATCCAATTTGTAAAAGCCGATATTATCGTTGATTGTACTGAATATAAAATGACTAAGGATTAGGTTGAAAGATTGAATTTGGCTCAAAAGCTGTTTGTATAACATTTATCCTGAAATCAACCGAGTATGTGAATTGAGAGTTTTTCCTTTTTTTGACGTTAAAAAAGGTCAATTTTGAGGATATGTGAAATGAAAAAAAGCATTGCGAATTAGAGCTTTGGATTGTGGTGAGGGAGTGCGCAATAAGGGTAAAAAGTCGACACCACTAAAGGGCACGTCTAGGACCTTCATTAAATTTACCTAAAATCCAACAGTTGATGAGCAAACTGGAGAAAGAACGATAAAAGAAGAAGACAAGTAGAAGGATTTACATTAAATCTGCATACAAAATTTCATCTTCCAAGCCCAATTGAAGCGCGGGATATGCGACGAACAAACTCATAAAATGAGAAAAGCCAACTTTTTTGGGGTTGGGAGAAGGTGCAATGAGGCTGAAAAGAGGAAACACACAAAAAGCACATCTACGATCCCTATCAAGTCTACCTACCAAATTTCAACTTCCTGGCTCAATTTGGAGGAGAGTCATGCGAGGAGCAGCCTTTTTTCAGAGTCAGAAAAAAACCCTCATATCTCCCCTCCTAATTGACCTAGGAGGCTGATCTTCGGATCCTATCGGTTGGCTCAAAAAGAAACAGTTATTGCAGCATTTGCTCCTCAACACCCCCTTCCCCAAATTTGAGCACAACCAAAGTTTGACACGAGGTCATCCTTACTCCGGAATATCAGAATCGTCGCCAACGAACCCTGTTTCTCTAATTTGATCGAATTTGGTCGGTATCGAGCTGAGCAAACGATTTCAGTGGGGGGGGGGGAATAATAAATATCTGGCATGACCAAAAATATTTTTTGTTGATATTTCCTCCCTCCTCATCCACCTTAGATCCCGGGCTCATGGGGGGGGGGTCAACAGTACCATCCTCTCCCCTCCCATGCCAAAAATAACTGAATATATGTACAAATGCACTTGTTTGTATGTAAGCCGCTCAAACATCCGCAAATGTTTCCAAATGATGGTTTGTACGATCAAAAACGATGAAATGTCATACTTAGAGGTCAAAAATGCCCTTAAATGCACAGTTTTATACCTTCCACATTTAGTTTTATGCAAATTTTGCCCTCACTTCGCTCGAACCATTCTAACGTCTTTTTTTTTTAAATACAGATAGAAAGCCTAAGCCCTTCCAAAAATTTCAATCTATCTCCACCTTTAGCTTGCGGGGGAGGGGGGGTGGATAAATTTTTATTGAAATGCGAAAATTTTTCATAATAAGCAAAAGTACGAATATGTGAATTTGATCAGTGAGAAAACTAGGTATTAGAAATCTTCTATGGGAAGATGGGGAATGGATTACAAAAAATTAGTTTGAAGTTGCAACGGAGTAATTCATTTCCTCAAATATTATGCTCGTCTCAAATGACCTCTATAATCACTTTCATTCTTCAACCAACAACTGTTAGCTTGAAAAACAAGCATGTAAGTGATGATCGCTAAATAAGTTGGCAGAAGCAAGAATTTTCAAACGTTGAAAACCGTTGTGCGAGAATGTCAACAGGTGGAAAAAATGTATAAATTACACAGCACCTGTCTCAGTTGGTCGTACATTGCCAGATCTTCATTGAAGGTGTAACCAAAATCCCAACTGATAATGAAAGTAATCGTGTTGATATTTCTTATAGCAGTCTGCTTCGAAGTAAGTAAATTTCGGATGATTTTTTCAACCTTTTGAATACCTATCAATTTGCGCACATATCGGCAATTTTTTTTTTATTTCACCCCACAGTTCGTGCAGTCCTGTTCATTACGTAGATTACGTAGTAGATTACGCGATGGAGATGACTTTCGTCCTGCTTCTCCAAGAGGTCGTCTCTTTCGTAGAAACAACAGTGATCCGGATCAACCCTCACCTGCTGAATTGAAACAACTATTGGAGCGTCTTCTCTCGCTTTACGATAACAATAATAACGGTGGTTCTAGTGGACGTGTTGGTGGACTGAATAATGGTACTGGTGGCAGAGGTAATGCTGATCGAGGAGATAATAGTGGAAATCAACGCCCAACTGGCAGAAATGGCTGATTGGCGATTAATATAGGCCTCGCCGATCCAAAAGCCCCTAATGACTTGACCGATGAGGCGATGTTTGATGTAGAAAAAAAAATAAGTCTAAATAAATGATCTGAATTAAGAGTAGACTTATGGGATGGTCTTTTTTTGTATTCATTATTTTTATCTTGACTACATAATTAGGATTAACGAGAGGACACATTACGACTGATCAGGCGATTCAGTCCAAAGAATTTTGTAATCCTTACGAGTACCTTAATAAATCATTTATGGAAGTTGAAAAAGTACACGTTTTGTCATTGTCACTGAATTAATTTTTTTAATAAATCATACACTTTCAGAATTTAAAAATTATACGTCATGGAAAAGCGTGTATTACTGTAAGTTAGCCGACCATCGCTGAAAATGTCGATTTTAAAATTGGCAATGTTGCAAGATTTGTAAGTCCTTGGTAAACGTCCCTTCATCGGTAATCCCTTAAAAAGTTCCACACCATTGGCCGAAATAATACCCTTGGAAATGCGTACAGTAACGCAACCGTTCTTAAATTCTTCATTATGCTCGGTAACTATTTCACCGTTGACCTTGAATGCGCCACTTTCACCTTCTATGACTGTTTGTGGTGTTTCGGGTTCACTTTGGGCAGATGACGTGGAATCATTAGTGACTGGTGTTATTTCAGTTCTTACGAATGTTGACAAAGCACTGGTATACTGAAATCGAAATTTTGAAGAAAAATTAAATTTTAAGGGGATATATTCTATAGTAATTAGCATAGCTTTATGTGCTCCAATAGAAAAACTTTATCTGACTTTGTATGGTGAAAGGAATTGAAAATTTAAGATTTTTTTGCATATAGATTCATATATATATATGATTGATCAAACCCAGAATTCGTATTCATCCAAAACTCACATTTAATCAAGTGCAACAACAATTAAAATTATAGTTTACCTGGACACAGATTACGATGGTAGAGATGATTGCAAATGCTTTAATCATATTGTTTTTTTTGTATCTAGAGAACGCGCTTTACAGGTTTTTCACTGATCGATAAATGAGGAGTAAATTTCATAACATTTTTAGTTCTTTTATATATATATTAAAAAAAAAATTAAATTAAAAATTAGTGGCGTGTAATAGGCATAGGTGTGTACTCCATGTGTTTGAAACAATAGTAACAGAGGAAAAGTTACCTCATGACCACAAAAAATTAAGAAATTTATTGGAAAAACTCGACGAATACTTACGTCAATTTTCACCATTCACTAATCTGTTGAACTACTGATATTTTTCAACGGTTTCAGTTCTCTTGTGGTGAAGTGTAAATTATAAAAAAATTAGTCCGAATTTGCAATCAAGCATTTTATTCTGTGAAATGATCTGTCCATTACTGACGACCTCGAAAAAACACCTTTATTCTTCGGCTTACTGTTTCCTAGAAAGCAATTTCGTTACTGATTGCTGCACCATAGATTCGAAAATTGCGAAACAACGTTGTTCAGTACAAATGTATATAAAATAAACCGTACCTATCCTTGTTCTTCATACGTTTTCAACATATTTTGTGGCGAAGAAACACTCGATAATGAGAGTAGTTGTGTTACTACTTCTTATGGTGGTCTGCTTTGAAGTAAGTGAAACTTTTCAATTTTTTCAAATTTAAACATCTTCATCATACTTGATACATTTATCCATTATGCTGATTTCTCTATTTTATTTCGTAGAGCGTCCAACCATTACTGCTGAGGAGACTGCGCCGAAGATTACGTGAAGGGGATAATTTTCGACCTGGTTTTCTACGACGGCCCTCTGGTGGATTTAATAATGGCGTATCTAACGACCCTAACCAACCAACACCCGCTGAGCTGAAACAACTTTTGGAGCGTCTTATCACCCTTCAAGAAAACAATAACAATAATTCTGGAAATGGTGGAAATCGAAATAGGGGTGATAGGGATAATGCACCTGGAGATAGAAATGGTAGAACTGGAGATAGAACTGGGGATAGAACTGGTGATAGAACTGGTGATAGAACTGGTGATAGAACTGGCGATGGAACTAGAGATAGAACTGGTGATAGAACCGGAGATAGAACTGGTGATAGAACCGGAGATAGAACTGGTGATAGAACTGGTGATAGAACTGGCGATGGAACTAGGGATAGAACTGGTGATAGAACCGGAGATAGAACGGGGGGATAACGTTGTAGTAAACTACGCTATAATTTTTTGTTGTAAAAAATATGCATTTGGAAATAAGAATTATATTTTGATGCAAATTTACTAATTTCTTAGAGATATTCATTCTTCGAATGTAGCACTTCCTATCTGTGGAAATAATGTTCATTTAGTTCAAAATAAATAAAAATACCTAATTCATCATTGAATGACGTTTCTAGCCCATAAAATCACATAAGATTTGTACCTAAGATTGTTCCAACTCACACACTTTACTGTAAGGATTCAGAGGTTAGAATTAAAAAGAAAAATGAAGAGAAATGAAAAACAGCCCAAGTACTATAAATTTTTGAAATTTGCTGTTGTAAATTTCCATTCTACCTTTGAAAAAATTTTCGCATGTGCTTGTCCTCCATCACATTCCGCTGTCTGTTTTCTACTTTATCAGGGAACAACAACATTTTAGCAATAAACGAGTGTTTCGTTACTGCGCAGTTCTTATGGTTGTGCAAATTATCAAGAGTTGTTAGACATTTGTAATTAACGCAAAAAAATTGATGAACGGAAAATTCTGTAAAAAAAAGCTGTTTTCTTCTGTACTCACTTACCAGCTTTGTTAGAGAAAAATTTCACATATTGTTAAAGCTACGAATTTTTCACAATGTTCAGAACAGCTGTTCATTGGCGAATACTCGTACATTTGAAAAACAAAAAAATTACGCGTATAAGCAGCCAAGTATAACGTTATGCTGTAGTAAAGTATTGTGCACAAATTGTGAAAAGTGTGAGCTTCATTTCTCAAATTTCTGATTTTTTTTATTCAAAACAGAAACAATATTTTTTATTCAGTTTTAGTGTGAAAAATCACCTGAAAATGAAAGTAATTGTGCTTGTGTGTTTCATAGCAGTTTGCCTCGAAGTAAGTGGTGCTTTGATGATTTATTAAACATTCAACTAGTAGATAGTTACTAATACCTAATAAATTATATTTTGTGAATTTCTCTTCTTCATCTCGCAGACTGTCTTGACGTGCCATTTAGGCCGATGGGAGGGAAGATATGACAATGAAAATGGTGATCGTCTGGCTGCTGAAAGTCGCCCATCACGCGGATATAATGTTGATTCATCGAATAATACAATCCAACCTTCACCTGCTGAGCTGAGACAACTTTTGCAGCGTTTGTTGTCTTATTATGGTGAAAGTAATAATGATGTTAATAATGATGGACGTGGAGGAAGCACTGGAAACATTGGTGGTCGTAGAAATGACGGAAGTATTGATGGATTCAATAATGGTAGTGATGGAAGAGTTATTGGGGACCGTGCTGGTGATGTTGGCAATAATAGACGTGCTAATGATGCTGGAAATGTTGGAAATCGTGGCAGTGGTAGTAGTGTAGATGGTAAATCTGGTGATGGAAGTGTGAGAACTGAAGATGGCAGTAACCGTACTGCTCAGAGTTAGATGTTAATGTCATATCGAGAATATGCATTATATGGGTGCACATCTTTTACCAATAGAAACAATTTTTTCTCGATGTACTTCATATTATAAGTTTATTTCTGTTATAATATGCTTTTGAAAAGATATAGATAATAAAATATATTCATTGATGAATTCGTTAAAAATATTTTTTGAGTATGAGTATCTGGACCTACTTACATGGCTACACCTTGACTCTTAAGGTGCCTAACATTAATGAATATGATAATTCAGTAGGTACCTGGGCACTTAAATCAGTTATGTTCTAACCATGTAACACCTGTAAATGTGTATTCCTACTTGCATAGGCTACATTGATTATGTCTACGTATACATTAGTACTCGAATCTTGATACTGAAGGACGATGAGTTCAACAAATGCATATGTACCCGCGCAAGATACTCTCATATATCTATGTATTGTTGATTTTACTTTTTTTTTTTGAAAAGATGTTGTTTAATGAACAAGTGTTGAATGATTACAAGTTTTTTTTCTCTCATCAAAATTTCCATCAATAGGTAGTACTTAGTTATGATAAAGGGATGAAGTGTGTGTTCATGATGGCAATACAGATGGCATTAATCGAGAACTGAATTCGTTTCATAATTCTTTTACTTTCTCTCTTCATCCTCACCTCAACAAAAAAAATGAATGAATAAATAAAAGAATTATGAAGTAGAATTTGTAGTCATCTTTCATTCGATTTCATTTCATTTTGATGGTACAAGACGTGTGAGAGCAAAAGATGAAATTATTTATGAAAATATTTGTTATGGCTGTCTGCCTCCAAGTAAGTAGCACATAAATATATATTTTGAACGAGTAAAAGTTCATATTTTATTTCAATCATCAAGTTTAGGCTGTGCTAGCACTGCTAATGCACTGAATTAATCTTTGATTTTGTACCTCAGGTTGTTTTAGCAACTAGGAGAATTTCTAATGAAAAAAATCCTCGTTCTGTCACTAAAAAGCATTCCTTATCTCGGAAAAATGAAACGGGTGATTTCACAGTGGGTAATCCTTCATACTTTATTCCAAATAAAAGTGTGAAACGATCTCGTTCTCGAACCAGTGAAAAAGTTGGCTCTAATACTAATGGATGGATTGGTGGAAATATTGGTGAAAATGCTGGTGGAAATTTTGGAGAAAATTCTGGTGGAATTATTGGTGGAAGCTCTAGTGGATGGGGTGGAAGAAATATTGGTGGAAATTCTGGAGGAAATAAAGGTAAAAATTCTGGTAGAAATATTGGTGGAAGTGCTAGTGGATGTGGAGGTGGAAATATTGGTGGTGATGCCGGTGGAAATTTAGGTGGAAATGCTAGCGGATGGGGTGGTGGAAATATTGGTGGTGATGCTGGTGGAAATGTTGGTGGTAATGCTGGTAGAAATAAAGGTGGAGATGTTAGTGGATGGGGTGGTGGAAATATTGGTGGTAAAGCTAACCATAACAAGGGGAGAAGATCTGGTATGAATGTTGGTGGTGTTGATTTAAATACAAATGATGAATGGTGGTGGAATTGGTTAGGATAAATCACAATGACTATGGGACATCATTTTCAAAGTGTGTATTTCGTTGTTTTATTGATGTAAACTAATCAAAAGTTGGAAAATTTGAATATATTTTTATAAAATGACAATGGGCTTTGTTATTTATGGTTTAATTTCTTCAAATGTCAATGGAGAATTTAGGGTTTCAAATGTTTACTTTAGACCAACTAACCTTTGTAGCATCAAAAAATTGAAATCCACTCCTCTTCTGTATCATCCTAAATTGAAGATACCCAAAACTAGGCTTGGATTATATGGATGAATGGGGCCTCCCAGTGGGAGACCTATTCTATTTATTTAATCAATTTTTTAAATAGTCCAAGCTGTGGTCTGAGAAGAAAAATGTTGTGTATGAAAATATATGAAAACTTTCGTCCTTGCTTCCCTCAGGCAACTGGTTATTTCTAATTTTTTCTTTCCTCGAGTTTTATTTCATAATGAAGCTTAAATATTATCCAATTTTTATCTTTAACATAACTCGAAACTTTGATCAATCCGTAAGTACAAAGTTGAACATGTTTTTAAATGGCAAATTCCACCCAAGCCTGGACAGTATTGAACACTAGCTTTCTAAAAGATGTGTAAATTTACAAAATTTCTTCTAAATATACTCTTTGTTCATAAAAAATGAGTTTTCTCAAAAAATGTTACTTTCACTTCTGCAATTGTTCATTGGCTCGCTATCTCCAGATTTGAAAATTGGAACAACTACAGTTTTTTCAGCACATTTAGAAATGCACCCAGTAAGGGTGGCTTTTCTAACAGGGTGAAGAGTGGAGCTGTCGAACTTTCCGCATTTTCACATACGATCGTGGTTGGTATTAAATCAATGCCTACCGATGGCTTTGGTTCCATGGATTTAATAATGTTGAAGGTTTCTTCTACGTTGATGTCATGAAGTAGGAAACTTTTTGTTGGGTCTTTTTCGGGACCAGTGTTTTCAACTGAACCCGTGGAGATGCCTCCTGACAGATTTTTGGCAATCTTACTAAAGTAGGAGTTAAAGTTATGTGCAATGGAGATGGTGTTCTGGGCTACATTGTACCTTATACTCTACACCATTAACTTTGATGGTCTGAATCGTTGCTTTATTATCTCCTTTTATTTTTTTTATATAGATCCAGTATTTTTTGGGATCGTTACCATAGTTGTGTACAATTTTCAACTGGTAGTTCTTTCTTTCTAGTCGACCCCGTTAGACGACTAATTTTGAGACCATTTTATACTGTTCTCTAATGTCATTTGGATTTGGGGTTTTCTTCAAGAGGCGGTATAGTCTTTCCTTCTCTACGCTTAAGTTGGTCATTGCCATTAGACGCCCAGTTAGAGAGTATACGGCATTTGGAAGTGAGAGTAATTACTTTTTTAAGAGAAGAATGAACCATTAAGACCATTAATTGAATATCATATATTTCACTCCTTTAACAGGAAAATTAAAACAGATCTTTTATCTATGAAATAGGTATGCAAAATTGAAAATCCAACTAAAAAAACAGCCATGGATCTTCTGTCAGTGCATCCTTATAATAGAAGTACTTACCCCGATATATTGTCATTTCAAACTCTTCTATATTTACGTGGCCTATCCAGTGATCTGATAGGGAGACAGATCCATCTTCTGGAGCTTTAGCAATCATTTTTCCATTAAGGTAAACATTATTATTAATCGTTTCCAAACGAACTCTGCCTTCATCGTAAAATTCGTTATCGAATAAAGTGACACCATCTACCTTGACCACACCTTTTTTACCTTTAATGGACATAAGCCTGTTGGACGGTATGGTTGGAATTTTCACTCGACGAGTTGGTTTTGAGGATATTGCGCTCTTTTTGGAAGGTGACTCTGAGGCTGGATGAATTTTCTTGTGAGAAAATCTACCAACAGGAACAATTTTCATCGATGCTGCATTACGCCAAGTTGGTTTTCTTGAAGACTTGTGGATGCTAGCGGAGAACTCTTGCTGCAAAATTGATGAAAATTATTGACTAATTGTAACCTGATAACGTACCTCAGTTCCATGTGGGAAATGAAGATATGAATTGATGGAAAATTCAAAAAATCTAATGATCTATTGATACGAAATCTAAAACTAAATAGATTTAGCATGCTAGTCATTTTCAGTAAAAAATTACTCACTATAACGCAGACAGTGATAAATACAGCGATCAGGAATTGATTCATTTTTTTCGTCGTTTGTATTTTTTCAAATTGAAAAATAAGTTTGACAATGAATTGATTTTTGGCGAACAGTGAATTTTTTATCCGATTTATAGTTGGTTATTCATTATGTTTCATGTCGAAGAGTCAGAAGATACTAACGAAGTGTGCTTCTCATTTTTCACCAAAAAGTTTTGCTGCAAGGAACATACCTGTGGATGTAAACCGATGAACATGAGAGCAAGTGTTTCTTTTGATGTGTTGAGACACATGTGTGAAAAAGCACTGCCATTGTAATTACTTTTTTACCATCAGAGAGGTTGAATTTTTTCGTATGATCTTCAGTATTTGCAAATTTAAAAATTAGGTCGTACATTGCAATTAAGGAATTGTCACATTGGTATTATACTTACACCTGTACATATTTTTTTAATATCACAATCTAATTCATCGTGAATAAATTTTCATATAAATTGTTTATGAAATTATGTTTTCCTGCATTTTTTTTTTTTTTATAAGAAAAAGAAGATATATTGTTTTATTTGAAAATCTTATTTTTCTTGAGATATAATGGGGATTGAAAATTTAATCAATAATCATAACCGTATGAACTATTGTAAGTTGTCAGATCATCTTCATATACGAAGTACTCACACTCATTTATTGCCATCTTGAATTTCTTTATATTTACATGACTTATTCTGTAATTTGGTAGCATCACATAAATTGTTCTAGGATCTTTGGCAATACGATTTCCATTAAAGTACACATTATTATTCTCAACAGTCATGTAGACCCTACCTTTTTTGAATAATTTATCGTTATAGAGGAAAACACCATTTATTTTAATTCTACCGTTTTCACCCCCAATTATCATAGGTTTAGTGCATGGTATAACTGGAATCTTATTTGCAGGAATTTTTACCACATTGGCTGCTGTCTGCTTATGAATAGTTGGGCGTGTTTTAGAGGATGATGTCGCTACAGATTTAGTATTTTTTCGGAATCGGTTCTGAGTAATAGGTTTGTTAACAAATGGAACTTTTTTCCTGAAGTGATTCTGAGTAGAAATTCTTCTCGATGATACTGCTGATGGATAAATAGGTTTGAATTTCGTCTATTCGAAATATCTCAGCCCCTATGATCCTACCTGAAAAATAGTTCAGACCAAAATTGAAGTGCATCAAATTTCCTACAAGATGGTTTATTGTTATTTTTTTCAGTGGGGGTGGTTGGTATTGAGTTAGGAGGAGGAACACGTCAGAAACATGTAAATTTTTCAAGTTGGAATTCTGTTATTGATTTTATGCTGAAAATCTTGCAATATTTTTTCCATTATTTTTGTGGTTTTTATAGATTTTCAGCACTTTTTGTACATTTTTATCAAATCTATACTTACCCTATTTTTGATGATTTTGAATAATTTTTATTGATGATGTGAGACAATTTTCTCTCGATTCTCAACGTTTTTTCGTTATTTTTGATCCATTTTCAGTATTTTTTGTTTTATCGATTTTCATTAAATTTTTATGTTTTTCATAGTTTAGGTAAATTTTTACTCACTTTTCATTTTTTTTTGTGATTTTTGATCAGTTTTCTTCTTTTTTTTTTTACCTGTTTTAGTCAAATTTTTATCCAATTTTCAATGATTTTTAACATCTTCTTTCATCTTTTTTAAATCATTTTTTTTTCAATATTCTTTCATCATTTGTGATCAATTTTCTGCACTTGACACCAATTATTGAAAACCACATTCTAATGATCTTGGAGATTTATTCTGTTAATTGAAAAATTTTGAGTTTATCGTTACACATTCATGATATGATCTAAAATTTTTTCCTAAAAGGGAAAAATGTCTTCATGCCTTGATTTTTTGAGGGGGGAAGCACAGTGATCTACCAGCAAGTTTTTGCTGGACAGAAATCCAGTTGATCGATCGCTTCAATTTTTGGGTGATATCTTGGGCTGCTTGCATCACTCAGCACAAATTTTTGTTCAATTTTAAAATTTACCCCTATTAAAGTCCCCAAATGGGTCCCAAAATTTAAAATTCAAATATTTAAATGAGATTTCAATAGACCTCTAAAAAAAAAATGTTTTTTGGGTCACTGAATTCGAATTTGTGGTCAATTTTTCAGTTTCATCCCATTGGGGCCTCAATGATCCCCAAAATTTAAAATTCAAGCATTTGAGTGAGTTGTTAATGTGACTTATTGAAATGTATGTTTTTTGGGCCAGTGAACGTAAAATTTGGGTCGATTTTTAAATTTGACCCAATAGAAGCCCCCAAATGGGGCCCAAAATTTCAAACTCAATTCTAATGCGGTATATTGAAATAGATGTTTTTTGGCACCGAGAACATGAATTTTTGGTTAGTTGTGGTTGATCGTTTTGTATTCTATGATACAAAAATTCATTTGTGAAGCATGATAATTAGGACGACGTATTTTTAAATGCCTAAAGTAATGAAAAAAGTGATGGTTTTTTATAATCAGATTTACTGATGCATGCGTACATTACAATCGTATTTTGTAGGAGGGAAAGGAAGGAATTTAGTAAACATTTCAATTAAAATGATTTATTCACAAAAATTCTTCAATATGCATACGCAATATTCTCATTATTTTCCTACGAATAAGTGTAAAACATTGAACATTTGATCACTCAAATGTCAGTGCTTCTACTGTCAATGCATCTTTATAACGAAAAAATCCGCCATGAAATATTACCATCTCGAATTCTTTTATATTGATATGACTTATATTTTGACGATCTCTTAGTCTAACCGAACCGTCTCCAGGATTTTTAGCGATCAACGTTCCATTCAGGTAAACATTACTATCTACCGTGTCTAAATGAACTTGGCCTTTCTTCTTGAATAGTTCGTCTTCGTACAGAACAACACCATCTATAATGATTTTACCCTTCTCACCAGAAATAGACATGCACCTATTTGATGGTATGGTTGGAATTTTTTCTCGAGGAATAATATTTTCTTGGTCAACTGTTTGTATCCTTGTTATTGTCTGGTGTTCATGTATTGCATTATTTATTGGAGATGATGACGATGTGGATGCTGGATGGGTTTCTTTTTTAGAATGTTCATAAACAGGAATGATTTTCATCGATGCCGCATTAAGTCCGACTGGTTTTGCTAAATGTTTCGCGATGTTCGAGGGAAATAGTTGCTGAAAAAAAAATGTAAAATTATCAATTAATTTAAACGTTAATGCTTAATTACCATCATTATTGAATGCAATATGTTTAATTTCTCTCATTTCAATCTTCAATCGATTTTTTTTTTGTTCTGTTCAGGTATTCTAGAAAATTCATATCAGAAAGCGGAGCAGCAGTTCAAGGTAGACTAACGAGAATAACTGGTAAATATTCAACATTTATATCTACCTGTTACTTTTTACCTGTAGATTGGATTTTTTGTTGGTAGCTTATTTAAAATTCGGATTCATCTGTCACTATTTGTACTCTTTTCCTTCCTTTTGTTTAGCATTTTGTCATCCATAACTGACAACCGTACTTATCAAAAATTATAATGCACAAGTCATCAATTTTTTTCATTTTTTTAACGTTTATAAATACTGAACTCAGACATTTTAGCATAAAGTCCAAAAATAAGTCATGCTCATCTTTCATCGTCAGTTTTATCAAACTTTCCCACCCTTAAGACATATCCATATTAACATTTTCACATAAAATTCAAAAATCAAAAATGTTGCATTAAAAACTTTACATGAAAAGCGTCACACCGAAAACCTAACACTTTCACAGAATGATCCCCAGCCCTTGAACATTTTCATTGTCAAACATTTTCCAACAAAAATCAGTATGCATGTTAATATAGGTTTTCGAAATTGATCTTACCAATTTTCCAAAAAACTTCAAATATCAAATCACAGATTTATTTTTTAAATTTTAAATCTTAAAAATTTTTTTATTATCAATTTTTTTATTTTCAATATCAAGTAAAGAAGTCATCAATTTCTTTTACTTTTCAATTTTTTTTGTTTTAATTGGACATCTATGTCAACATTTCAATATTGAGTGCAAAAGTCATCAATTTTTTTTTCATTTTTTTAATTAAAAAAATTTTTTTTAAATCAATTTTTTAATTTTTTAAAAAAAAATTTTACAACAAATGGAAAAATGATACAAAAATCGAAAAGATTACATCAAAAGTCACAAATTTTTTAATTTCTTTTTCAATTTTTTTAATTAACATTTGTGTCAACATTTCAACATTAAGTATAAAAGTTATCAATTTTTTTCATTCTTAAGTACTCAACTCAGACATTTTAGCATAAAGCTTAAAAATCAGAAAATTTTCTTTTTTTATTTTAATTTTTCAATTATTTTATTTTTTTAATTGACATCCATGTCAACATTTCAACATTAATTATAAAAATCATCATTTTTTTTTATTTTTCAATTTTTTAATTTTTTTCCCATTTCAACATCAAGTGCAAAAGTCGTAAATTTTTTTCATTTTTTTCATTTTGAAGTACTCAACAGACATTTTAGCATATAGTTCAAAAATCAAATACGTCACATCAAAAACGTAACGCTTTCACAGAAGAACCCCCCTCCCTCCCGAAAATCTTTTTTTTCGGAGTAGTCAGAAGGTACAATAATTTTGAAACTCGCAAAAGCACATCTGGGACTACTACTAAATCTGCATGCCAAATTTTAACCTTCCAGTTAAATTTGGAGGGGGATATACAATACTTATGTGTTGTACAAACTCAAAAAATTAGAAACCCATCCAGAAAACATTTATCCTGAAGGCTGTGAAGAGGTGCAATGGAGCTGAAAAGTTGAAACTTTACTTCTGCATGACAAAGTTCAACCTACTAGCTAAGTTTGGAGGGGAAATATGCGCAGGACAAACTCAAAAAATTAGAAAACCTATATTTTCGGGATTATGAGGTGATGCCAAATTCCAAAAATGAAAAAAGCCACATGAAAACTCTTATTTTTGGGGGGCTGTGAGGAGATGCATTAGGACCTAAACAGTCGAAATCTTCGAAAGGAAAATCTACGACTTCTACTACTAAATCTTCATGGCAAATTTCAACCTCTCAGCTCAGCTGGAGGATGGAGGAGTGTGTGATACAGCTTTCTATTCGAGATCAAAAAGGAAAAACCGCCATATTCCCCTCGTAATTGACGTAGGAGGCTGATTTTTGGATATGTCGTGCAACTTTTGATGATTTTTTGTCGATTGGTTTGAGAACAAACGATTCTCTCTAGCATAACTGAATATTGATCTAAAATCACCCCCATTTAAAAATATCAAATTCGCTGCCAATTCAAGCCTACTGCAAAAATTTGTCCGATTTTTATTGATATTCAGTGGAGTAAGTAATTTTTAGTTGGGAGGGGGGGGGGGGTGTTAAAAAGGAATAAATATCTGGCATGGCCACATGACCACAAATGGTTTCAGTTGTCTTCTGAAACCCCAGAACGGATTTCGTCGATACTTTCCCTTTATCCATTATTGATCGATGGTCTCATCAGATCCCTCAATATAATCGAATTGAATGATGTTGTGTCCAGTTTTTTCATTTGGTCAAACATCTCGGTTGAGGTTCCAAAGGTCATCTCCAAGTGTACATAAGTTATAAACGATTAATCAATACGAGCTAGTTATACGATGCAAACGCAATATTATATTTTTAAAACAAACAAATGAAACATTAAAAGACCATAGAAAGACTATCCAACGATGTAGTCCTGTGTAATAATAATTATATTAATTAAAAATTATACTTAAATGTGTGATTTATGCCTATAACTTAGTCAGAAGTTTGATTATTTGAAATGAAAGTGTGAACTATAATGAATTTCACGTTAATGCAATAGATCCATTTTTACTCATATAATTATTAAGCAAGTATAAAAAGCACATAAAATTGATACGAATGATAAGCGTGTAATTCATATTTTATATGAAAGTACTTACTACAAAGCAAGCAGTGACGAGAAAAGCGATCACAAATCGATTCATTTTTTCGTTATGGTTGTTTTTCCAAGTCCAAAAGTAACGTTTGAATGAGTCTTAAAAAATCAATTAATATGTAACAAACCCCGAACTTTCGCACAATTTATAGCCAAGTATTCAGCTTGCACTCCCTTTTTTTTTACAAAAAATTTCGCAGCAAAGAATGCAATTTGTAATTAAACATGATACGTAATTGTTTTGTTTTGACATTTGAAATAATTATATAGCGAAGATAAATTGTATTGGTCGTTGGCATTTTTGAAATTGTCTTAAATGTTTGTGCTAATTTACACCTTGATGAAGTACCAATCTACGTGTTGTGTGATTAAACTTGACGATAATTTTTCAACATGTGTTTTTCACCTGTTTTTACAGTTATATCTGCTTGGAAACTTTTTGTTGGATGAGGAAAACAATATAATCGAGGATAAAGTGAAATTATGAATATTATGTTTTACAGTTTTCTCTTTATATTTGGAAAAAATCGGTGATCAGATCGCAGGGTGTATCGTGAAGTTTCATTGATGTTTGATCAGTGGGTAGACCTGGTTGAAAGCAAAAGTAGTACCTACATTGATATCTGAAGGGACTGTGACTAAATGGATTAAGATGTTTAATAGCGCATTCTACAGTTGACCATTAACAGTGGACCAATAAAATCCGAATTGTTGAGATTTTGATGGCTTTTACATTAATGGTCATTTGTTTTCGGTTGTTAACATCTGGATTATCAACAGTTTGACTGTTTGACAAAAGAGTTGTATCTTGTAAAAAAAAGTGCTAATCAATTCTCAAAATTTCTAATGTTCGAAATAAATCACGAATTTTAGAATAGTTATCTCACTATTCAAAAAATTGACTCAGAATTTTTTTCTTGACATTCAAAATGACATTCAAGATGCTGGTAGTCCGGATATTGATGGTCAACTGCTGACAGCCCAGATCTTGGCGATTCACTATTGATGATTAACTCTTGACAGTCCACAATTGACTATCAACTTTTGATGGTCAAGTGTTCATGGATTGACTATCAACTATTGACAGTAAATGTTGATGAATTTGAACTACGAAGAGTTGACAGTTCAAATTTTGACGGTGCGGATGTTGATGGCCCACTATTCTCTTGACAGGCCACTTTTGACAATCAACTACCAATTATCAAGTGTTAGCAAATCTGGACCTTCAACAGTTGGATTTTGTTTGATAAAAAAGTTGAGCGTTAAAAAAAAATTATAATAAGCATTCAGCGTCGAGGATCGGATGAAGTCAATGGGGCTAGAAAGTCAAACCCCCCAAAAGGAATATTCAGGGTTCTCACTGAATGTACATAACTAATTTCAACTTTTGAGCCCCGATTGGAGGGGAGTTATGAGAGGAACAAACTTAAGAAATTAGAAAAAACGACCAAAAAACCATAAATTCAGGACTGCGAGGGGGTGTAATGGGGTTGAAAAGTCTAGACCCGCTAAAGGCACAACTAGGGTCGCTACTGATTGTACGTGCCTAATTTGGAGTTCCTAGCATAATTCAGAAGGAAGTTATGCGAGGAACAAACTCAAAAAATAAGAAAAAACGATCAAAAAACCACATATTTGGAGCTGGGAGGTGTAATGGGGCTGAAAAGTTGAGATCCACAAAAGGCAAATCTGGAGTCTCTATTAAATGTATATACCTAATTTCAACTTCCTAATCCAATTTAGAGAAGATTTCTACGAGAACGAACTCAAAAAATAAGAAAAAATTACCAAAAATCCACAAATTTTGAGGCTGTGAAGGGATGAAATAGGGTTGAAAAGTCGAGATTCCCAAAAAGCTCCACATCTCCCCTCCTAATTCACTTAGGAAGTTAATTTTTGGATATGGTACACAAATTTTGGTTTTCTATCAATTGGCTTAAGAAGGGGCAATTTTTACGTTTTTGACCCCTCAGCACCCCTCCCCCAAAATGGGAAAAAAATAAATTTTGACTCATGGTCATCACCATTCATATATATATCTAATCCGTCACCAAACTGAGCCGATTGACCGAATTAGAGCGATTTTGGTCGGTATCAAACGGAGTAAATAATTTCAACATTCGAGGGGAAAAAATATTTTAAAAAAATATAAATAAATATCTGACATGGCCAAAAAATGTCTTAACGGTCTTCTAGCACTTCAAAACGGATTTTTTTGGTATCCTCCTCCTCCTCCTCCTCCCCGTAATCACCGTTAGTCGATACTCTGTAATAGCCTGGTTTTCAATGACAATATGACATAGAAAGTCAGGCTAAAAAAAATTTATACCAACAACATTCACCATACCAAAACTTACATTGTTTCAATGTTCACTTTTTGCGTGCAAAGAGAGCTAAGTAATTTTATAAAATTATATTTTAGGAAAAATTTTGGATAGTGCTGAAGGGGTTAAAAGTTCAACACAGTTGGAAGGCACATCTACGATCTTGACGAAATCTACATTGCAAATTTCCACCTCTTGACACAATTGGATGGAGAGAGGAGACGCATGAGACCATTTTTTTTCAATGTAAAAAATGAGAAAACCTCTATATTTCCCCTCCTAATTGACCTAAGAGACTGATTTTCAATCTATTAGTTCAACGACGAACAATTTTTTCCACTTTAGTCCCTTAGCACCCCCCTCTCTCGAATTTGAGCGTAACTGAATTTTAATCCAAAATGATCCTTGCTAAAAAAATATTAAATTCGCTGCCAATCTAAATCCAGTGCCCAAATTTGGTCAATTTAATGTGTATAGGTATGGTGTATGCTGTACATATTTACATCTGATTGTCTATATTATTCAAAAAACGAAGCATTCAAATGAGGATGAGATGCATCTCTGGGAATAAATTCCAATGGACATTACTCATAAGTTTTACGTTGCAGAGTAGACAACCTGATAATTCGGGCTTCATTGAAATTATTACCTTCAATTATTACAAATTTTTTGGTTTCAACTCCTAGAAATAAAATTTTTTATCAAGTTGGACGCCACTTAACACCAAACTTTTGTGCAATTTCAATTGCTATTTACTTTTGTGGACTAAAAAAAAATTGTACTTATATTTGAGGTAAAAGCTCCTTTTATTGTGTTGCTCTGAAAAATAAAAATTTCGATTTTTGTGATTTACAATTTTTTACCAGCTAGTACATGATATTAATTGGTATCCCATCGAGATTATAATGGTCCAGGGAGATGCAGAAACTCAAATTACCTTTTTCCATATTTGTCCACTTTTATTTGTTGAGAGTAACAAAAAGCCACGTTTTTTTCGAAAATGACATCTATTTGAGGACCCATAGCTTCCACCTCTTCCTCGAAATAGGGGAACAAAATTTTACATGGTGGGTTTCCAAATCAGAGTCAACCACTTCCGTGAAGTTGATAAAAATCCAAAATATGGTTTTTTTGATCCACCTTGCAACATAGGGATCAAATCGACACGGGTTAAAATATTTGGGCCCAAAAGAAACACTTTGAGAGGTGACCCAATTAAAAATGCTCGTTTCGAATAATAAGTGCTACCTTAGTGTACGTCATATAAGTGCAAGTGATTTTTGATACATTCAAATACACGCGAGTTCTCGCAAATATGCTTCTGAGTGCTGTTTTTCTGATAGATAAACATATTGAATAATTGATGAATAATGCATTTTGAGAAATCCCCCTCCCCTCCTATCATCCTCAACTTCTGAAGGTTAGCGAAAAGCGCAATCGATGCATTTTTTTGAAAATTGTTTGCTCTTTCGAAAAAAAAGAAAAGAAGCGCAAACGATTTTATTCCTCCTGCTCCATCCATTGTAGGCTGATGGTCTCATCAGACTCCTCAGTATGGTCGAGTTGAATGGTGTTACATGCATTTTTTTTGATTTGCCCAACATCAGGATTGAGGTTACAAAAGCTCATCTTAAAGTATGCAGAAATTACAAAGGACTGAATCAACACGAGCCAATGGTACGATGCAAACACAATGTTATATTTTTAAAACAAACAAATGAAACGATAAATGCCCACAGGGTGGCATGTAGACCTACATAATAATTACATATTATATCAAATTATGAACTTATGTAGATATTTTGGTGTAATGCACGTCTATAAGTTAAACGGAGGTTTTCAAAATATAGGTAACTTCACCTTTTGGATCAACGTTTATTTCGAAAGATTTAACACTTCTTGCTGATAAGTCTGGATTTGCCTTGATAACAAGAGCGTTAGGATCTTGTTTGAGGACCAGTCTTCCATTAACATATAGACCGTGAGTTTTTTTACACAATTTTACACGTAATTTGCCTTCTCTGATTTTTTCCTCGTTATTGTACAAGACTGCTTCGTTGGCGACGATTTTGCTCTGATCACCTTTGATGACCATCGATTGTCCGCTAGTTAGAAGTGGTACATTGGTGGCATCTTTCAAGTTTTTTGATCCGGACTTATGAGCTGAAATGGTGCTCTGCAAATGAGGAATAAAATTTTATGGATTTCTAACGCAATTCAACCATCATCCGTAACCGTTATGAAATCAAATTTTTCACAACAGAATTAAAATTTTGGAAAAAAATTTTCTGATTTTTTGGATCGTTCGTTGAGCTTTTTTCACTCTGTCATTTTATTAGATAAGATAGTTTTTTTTATCAAGGTGTAGAGGAAGGTTAAAAAGAAAAATATCTTGATTTTGGCTTTAAATTCCTCCTCGACTGTTTAAAAAGCAATGAAATTTAATTTTTACGTGAGACATATTTTTTGTAAAAATAACCTTCTGTTTTCTGACTTGATTTCTTTAATTTTGCAAATTTCAAGTAAAATTTGATAATTTGTTGAATATTCAAAAAAAAATTATTCCATTTTTTTTTTCATCATAATGAGATTGAATTTAGTACAAGTAATAATTTTGAACTATTTTCTTCTGAAAATCTGGAAACGAAATTTTTCAAGTTAGATCCTCCGGATATGGACTCAAGGTTGCAGTTTCAAATTATGAACCAAAATCTTCACTTTTTCTTCCTCAGCTTATTTTTTAGGATCAATTATTTACGGAATAAGTACCATTTTGAAAATTTCCAAAAGAATATGAGAAATATAGAAAACTATGTGAAATAGAATTTAAAAAATTTTACGTTTTTCTCACTCGATGAAAATTTTCCAAAAAAATTTCAACCCTTTAAAACGCACTTCAACTCTGTGTCCAATGCATAATTTTAAATCGATTTTTACACAAGTAAATATTAAGTACAAAAAACAAATGAGATTGATACGAATAATAAGCGTGTAAATGATATTCATATAAAAGTACTTACTACAAAGCAAGCAGTGATAAGTAAAGCGATCACAAATTGATTCATTTTGTCGTTGTGGTTGCTTTTTCAAGTCCAGAAGTAACGTTCGAACGAGTCTTCAAAAATCAATCGATATGTAATCAACGCCGAGCTTTCGCCCAATTTATAGCCAGGTATTCAGCTTACGTCATGCCAGAAGATACTAACGAGGTGCATTTCTTTTTTTTTTTTTTCACAAAAATTTCGCAGCAAAGAACGCAATTTGCAATTAAACACGATGAACAAGTGTTTTGTTTTGACATTTGAAATATACAGGTTTGTGTGAAAAAATGTGGTATTGTTTGGTTGCATTTTTGAAATTATCTTCAATATTTGCGTTTGTTTACACCTTGATGAAGTTCCAATCTACGTGTTGCGTGGTGAAACTTGACGATAATTTTTCAACATCTGTTTCTCACCTGTTGTTACCATTATATCTGCTTGGAAACATTTCATTGGACGAGGATGATAAGAGATGCGAAAGTAAGGTAAAATTCTGGACATTTTGTTTCGTAGTTTTCTCTTAATATTTGAAAAAGAAGTCATAAATTTTTACGAAAAAAAGAACAGTAAACAGAATGCAGAGTGAATCGCGAAGCTTTAATGATATTTCACCAGTCAATAGACCTGGTTCGAAGCAATATAAATTTTCATGCTTATATAGTGCCTAGTTTGAAATTTAAAGGGGCTGTGAATAAGTGAATTTTTTAAAAGCATTTTTAATTATTTTTATAGAATTATTTCATTCGGGGAAAAATCTTGTGTGGCGCTGGAGGGTCCATGAGTTCAACTTGACTGGAAAAAATTTATTTAGGTAGGCAGGCGCTTCAAATTTTTTGGCACAGAATATCAAATTGAAGTTCAGTTTCTCCATATTTTAATTACAATACATGCTCAAACGAAACGAGGGCAAAATTGGAAAAAAAATTGATATTTCAAGCCCCAGTTATTAATTATTTTGATTTTATTAACTATCTGAGATTAATATAACTCTTGTACACGAATAGAAAAATGTTGGAGTAGGTTTTGCTGAAAACTAGAATTTTTTCAAGAGAGCATAAACCTGCTGGCCACTTTTTAGCGACGTCTTTATACTGAATACGATAGAATTTGTTGTAGCGTTGGATTTTCATTTCATAATTCATCGATTGATTTGTGACAAACAGTGAATTTTTCACTGTCAAATAGTCTTCGTGTACTAGTTCAAATTTGGCGGTCTACTTTTGAAACTATCTTTGATATTCGCCTGAATTTACATTATTGTTAAACAATTCGTTGGAAGCGTAAATTATTAGTAATGAATTCAACCTGTGCAATAAAATTTGAAAATTATTTTTCAGCCTGTGATATTTCATTGTTGATTCGTGAAAACATACGATGATAATTCAAATTTTTACGATTATTTTTTTTGGTACACGTTTGAAGTAAATTCTAGAAAGAGAGGTAAAAAACTGCAAAATTTCGTAAATTTCTTGATAGGTATTGAAGTATGGATTAATAAAGCTGTCGATCTGTTAATCTCAATTTTTATTGCTATTTACATATCAGCATCGAAAAATGTTTAATGGCTCACTCTGAAAAAATCGTTAACAACGTGGCGTCATCATTGGACTGACATTAGTGAACAGATTTTTATGGCCTGGAATTACATCAGTATACTTATTTTACGAAGGATTGATTTTATGATTTTAAGTTGAAATGTTGAGAAAGATAGAAGATGTGGTATCGGTGGACGTGGACCGTCAACAGCGTGACGTCATCATCGGACATACATCAGTGGACAGATTTTTATGGCCTGGAATGACATCAGTGGACTTCATTTTATGAAAGATTGATTTTATGATTTTAGGTTGAAATGATGAGGAAAATTAGAGATGTTCAAATTTGAACTATCAACAGTGAACTTTGCCCTTAAGTCGATTTTATGATTTTAAGTTGAAATATTGTCATTCGCTGACCCACCAACTGTTGAATTTAACTTTAAATAGATTTCAAAATCACAAGTTGAAAAGTCGAAAAAAATTAGTTGATCTTGACCACGGTTGATTCTATGATTTTAGGTTGAAACGTTGAGGAAAATTGAAGATGTTCAAAGCTGACCCATAAAACGTTGATCTTCGCTGTGAAATGAGTTCATGATTTTAAGTTTAAATGTTAAAGAAAATTAAAGAAAGTAGACCTTGACCTCGGATTGATTTTATGATTTTGAGTAGATATGTTGCTATCAGTTAAATCGTCAACAGTTCACTTTGAGCCTATATTGATTTTAAGATTCCAAGTTGAAATGTCAAGGAAAATTAGTTGAACTTTACCCTGGTAGATTTTACGATTATAAGTTTAAATGTTGAGGAAAATGTAAGATATTCAAAGCTGACCCATAAACAGTTGACTTTGACCCTGGATTGATTTTATGATTGTAAGTCGAAATGGTGAAGAAAATTAGTTGACTTTGATCCTGGTTGATTTATTTGTTGAGAAACAGTGAATAGCCCCTCAAAATTGAGCTAGGTAGTTGAAATTTTATGTAAAAGATTAGTATCAGTCCTGGATATCCTTTTTTGGGGTTTTTAGTTTTTCAGTCTCATTGCACCCCCTCGCAGCGTCAAAAATGTGGTTTATTTTTGGTGTTTTCATTTTTTGATTTTGTTCCTCGCATAACTCCCCTCCAACTTGATCCAGTGAGTTAAAATTTGGTATAAATATTTAATATAGGTCTTGAATGTGGCTTTTCGGGGTTTCTGCTATTCACTCAAATATCTTCCATTGCTTGTACCACTGTTCTGGAAAAAATATTGCATAGAGCTCCTTTTTTTTATTTCATCAGTGGAATATTTGAATATGTATCTTCTTAATGCTTAAAAGTCAGGCTCAAGAAGCATCGCCTTGTGATGCTCTTTTTTATATTCCAGAAGAGGGTAAAAATTCATTTTTAAAATTAGAAAAAACTATTTATTGTAAAAAAATAAAATAGCTGTTTGGGTCTCATATGGTTCACTGTAACACATCAATAGGAAAAAAAAAGAAAAAGAGTTGCAAGCGATGCATTTTTAGCTTGATTTTAGCGACACAATACAATCATGAGAATTGGACCCCAAAAAGGCACATTTAGAGCTCCTACTTGAACTGTGCATACCAAATTTCAAGTGTCTAGGTCAATTTAGAGGGGAGTTATGCGAGGAACAAACTCAAAAAACAAGAAAAATCGACCAAAAACTACTTATTTGAGGCTGTGAGGAGGTGAGGTACAGTTGAAAAGTCGGGATCCCCAAAAGGCACATCTAGGCCCATCACTAGATGTACATACCTAATTTCAAGTTCCTAGCTCAATTTTGAGGAGAGTTATGCGAGAAACAAACTCAAAAAACTTAAAAAATGAGGAAACCCAATCAAAAAACCACTTGGGGGGAGGCGCATCGGGAGCTAAGAAGTTGGGACCCCCGAAAGACACATGTAGAGCTCTAACTGAATGTACATACCTAATTTCAACTTCCTAGTCCAATTTAGTGGTGGTTAGGAAAGGAACAGCCCTTTTTCGGGGTCAAAAAAGGGGGAAACTCCCATATCTTCCCTCTTAATTGATTTAAGAAATTGATTTCTGGATATGTTATACAACTTTTGATTCCCTATCAATTGAATGAAAAAATGTTAATTTTTGCGTTTTTGGGCCCTCAGCAACCCGTCCACCAAAATAGGGCAAAATTGAATTTTGACCCAAGATCATCCCCACTCGTATATGAATAATTCATGGCCAAACTGAGCTGATTGGTCGAATTAGAGGCATTTTCGTCGGTATCGAGCAGAGTAAATGATTTTAATGTTTGAGGAGAAAAAATAAAATAATGAAAATAAATATTCGACATGCCTAACAATCATCTAAATGGTCTTCTAGGACCTCAAAACGGATTTTGTTGACACCCCCCCCCCTCATCCACTGTTGGTTGATAGACTGTAATAGCTTGGTTTTCATTGACAATATGACATGGAAAATCAGGCTAAAAATTAAAAAAAGAAATGTTTTATTTTTTTATGTAAATTTTGAAATTTTAAAGATGTGTGTGGAGGTGGGGGGAGATTATGAGTCAAATCAAATCCCTGAGTTTTTTACCACGTCTGTTTGACGTACTTTTGCATCTTATTTTCACTTCTCTTCGTCCAACTTGAAAAAAATAAAAATAAAAATAACTAAAATTAAAACGACCCAGGGTACTTTTACGAAGCGTATCCAAAAAATGAATGGATATTTAAACTCAGTAAATTTCAAACTAATGAGAATTGATGTGTAAATTCAATTTTCTCAACTTTTTGAATAACGACCAAATTGGAATCTAGTATATCTGTGCCCCCTTCTCAACAAATATTGATATCCTATTTTTGAAAAATGGTGATTGGTTGAAATAAATACATATACTATAAAGGTCTCTTCGCGACAGTGATTGCCTTAATTTTTCTGCGCGCTTTCAAATTTTTTTTTATGAATTTCGAGGCATCTTTCAATTCCTTATGAAACAGCTATCTCGAAATATGAGTCTTAAAAATTGAGATAATTGGTAAAAAATCTCATTTATATGATATTTACAAGGGCTCTTTCACCTCACTGAAAGGTCAAGGTAAAAGTGACGCGGCGTTTTCGGCACTGAACCATTGAAAAGAACTCACAAAAAGAATTGAGCCGAATTGGGGGGTCTCAAGGAAAGTTCTCCTTCCTTCTTGTGCCTGTTACTTACACATTCCCAGCAATGATGGTTTTCAACGTTGCATATTTATAATTTTAAAATAATTCAACCGAAACGATCGAAATTCTAATATGTCTGTTGTGCATATTATGTACGTAGTCGTGCGTATAATGATCTGTTGCCACCTTATTGCGTAATTTTTTTAAACTCTTCGGCTCGTAATGAACCTGTCAATTGGGTAAAAAACAATGTATAATGCGTATCGTTATCGAATAGTTACTCGTGTACTTTCGGCTCTTCTTTTTCTCTAATTTCAAATAGGTATCATCAAAGATGCTACGCTTTTTGATGAGTGATAGGTAAATATTCGATACAGTTATTGATTAATTTGTTTATTTTGTTTTTTCATTGGGATAGGTGTAGTTTTCATAAACTTTAAAAACGGGTAATAAAAAAAAAATATGCACGTTAATGAGATCGATCGATATTATGGCACGTATAATCGTTGATCGGTGTTTCGTCGAAACTTGTAAGATAAAACATAGATAAAAAAAAAAAAAAAACAGAAAGTATCGCAGTCATCTATTCATTCGTGTTTCGTGTCGTTGTGAAAAACAATTCAAGATGAAAACAATTATTGTGTTTTTTATTGGGGTCTGCATCGAAGTAAGTACGCTTTCGAGATAATTTCCAACAATCAAGTACTACGTTGCACAACAAATTGAATTTGTTAATTTTTTTGAATTTGATTCTTCGCAGAGCACGTTAATGTATCGTATACGCGTATTCCCAAACGATGAAATTCATTCCGAATCTGTTGTCAACGAAAATCGTTTCCAAAATAATGATAAAGATGAGGTACCAGCGATATCACCAAAATTAGCCCATCTTCCACATGATAAACTAACACTGGATAAAAACATTGATGGTTATATTACTACTCACTTCCATGCCGAAGACAGCGCTGAAAATAGTGTCACAGATGAATCTAGATTCCTTCCTGAAGATCGTATCGATGATGAGGACAAAAGTAAACCCAGTATTTGGAATCAGCACCAGAAAGTCAATAGAAAGAAAAGCAAAAATATTCATGAACCTTTTAGTAGAAATAATATTGTTGCTGGTGAACAAAATCTATATATGAGTACTAGATCAACTACCATTTAATTCAACCATCTAGAGTTTTAATCAGTGTGCTATTGACGTAAGTTTTTTGTCGGTGTAATCCTACAAGCTCAAGTTTATTCAAATGTTACACCCATATCCCTCACAACCCACATACTCTTACACGAACTCGATTCAGTAATTACAATCGTGTCTAATCGGTTATGAAAGTCATGAAAAAATCGTGAATTTTGTTTAAAATTTTCTATCCAAATTTTTCAATACGATAAGAAATGCTCGAGTTATTATCAACGCGAAAAATACCAGATAGCTAAACGGACCCAGAAGACCATGATATTGTTATGTGACTATCGCAGCATCTTACAGATTTCACCTCCGGAATGACATTTTGAGTCATCTTTCTAATCGATTTCTTCAACTTTTCACTCCTCACAATCGATGATACGAATGATTTTCTTCATCTTACGTTATCAAAATAAAAAAAAACGATATGACTTTTGTCAATTATTTCTTATGCCGAATGATAAGAATAAATATTTTTAAAACTGTAAATTGACATTTTGATTTCAAAAGTTTTTCCAGTTTCCCTTGTTTTTAGCCTGACTTTTTTATGTCGTATGTTTAAGAGCGTATTCTACACTTGATCATCAACAATGGACCATCAACAGTGGATCATCAAAATCTGAACGGTCGAAATCCGGATTGTTCAGATTTTGATGGCGTAGATATTGATGGCCTTAACATTGATGGTCAACTGTTCTGGACTGTTAACATCTTGATCGTCAACAGTTGGATTACGTCCAACAAAAAAGTTGAATGTCATGAAAAAAATGCGAGCAATTTTCAAAATGCCCAATGATAAAAAGAAATCACGATTAATTTTATGATTTTGAGTTCAAACGTTGACGAAAATTAGCTGACCTTGAACTAGGCTGATTTTATGATTTTAAGTTGAAATGTTAAGTATAATCAAAAAAAAAATGCTTTAACTATGTGGCTTAAATTCCCAGTGATGTTGAACTCTACAATTTTGTACAATCGAAACATCTTCAATAGCGCATTCTACAGTTGACCGTCAACAGTTGCTTATGGCATAATGTTGAAATGCCAGTAACTGATAAAAAAGGTCAATGCGAGTTCATGAAGTTATGATGTATATTCAATTGACCCCGTCTTCTGTTGTCCTTGACCCTGGTTGATTTTATGATCTTTAGCTTAGATATTGAAGAAAATTAGTTCACTTTGAGCCTGGTTGTTTTTATGATTTTAAGCTGAAATGTTGAGGAAAATTAGTTGACCTTGACTGTGGTTAATTTTGCGATTTTTAAGTTGAAATGTTGAGGTAAAAATGAAAAATATCAGAATTGAAAGATGTTTAACAGTGCATCCTACAAGAGTCTGTCAACAGTTGACCATCATCATTGGATTGGCATCAGTGGACTGTCAACAGTTGATCATCAAAATCTGGACAGTCAAAATTCGGATTGATCAGATTTTGATGGCCTGAATGCTGATGACCTTAATATTGATGGTCAACGGTTTTGGGCTATTAACATCTTGATCTTCAACAGTTGGATTATGTTTGAAAAAAAAAGTTGGATGTTATGAAAGATTGATTTTTTGATTTCAAGTTGAAATGTTGAAAATTAGTTAACCTTGACCCTGGTTAGTTTTAGGATTTTGAGTTGAAACGTTGAGGAGAGTTAAAGATGTTTAAAGGTGACCGATCAACAATTCCCTGGACTATAGATTGATTTTATGATTTAAAGTTGAAATGTTGAGGGGAATGAAAGATGTTTATTGGCACATTCCACAATTTACCCGTCAACAGTTAACCTTGACCTTGTTTGATTTCATAATTTCAAGTTGAAATGTTGAGGAGATGTGATGAAAATTATTTGTTGAAAAGTATCAGAACTTTCATTCTTTCAATACTTACAGATTTGATATTCTGGAGTGTGGATGATTTCGGGTCAAAATTCAGTCATGTCCAAATTTAGAAAAGAGTGAGCTGAGGCGCTAAAATCGCAAAACTTGTCCCTTTTTAAGCAATACTTAAGCCAATTTAATAATGTATAAAATTTCCAAAAATCAGCCCCTTAGATCAATTCAGAGGAGAGATATGAGGGCTTACCACTTTTAGACTTGGCAAAAGAGCCTTTCCTCTTCTATCTTCCCTCTAAATTGATCTATTAAGTTGAAATTTTGGATGCAGATTTGGTAGAGGCCATAGATGTGCTTTTTAGAGGTTTTAACTTTTCAGATCCATTGTTTCCCCTTTCAGCCGGCTGATGTAATTTTTTGGACAGGTTTTCTCGTGTTTTAAGTTTATCCTTGATAGTGCCTTTACCACTGTTTAAGAAAATGCATTCTAAATCGCTTCTTTTTTTATTCCATGAGTAGATACTTCGTATATTTTCTATGTTATATCGTCAATGAAAACCAGGATATTACAGTCTATCGGCCAACGGCAGATGAGGAGGGGGGATATCAAGTAAGTTCGTTTCCGGATCCTAGAAGCACATTTAGATGATTTTTAGCCATGTCAGATTTTTATTTTTATTTTTTACCCCCGAACACTAAAATCATTTACTCCGCTCAATACCGATCAAAATCGCCCCAATTCGATCAATCAGGTCAGTTTGACGGCGGATTAAATACATATGAGTGGAGATGAACTTGGGTTAAAATTCAGTTGTTCCCCAATTTGGGGGAAGAGGGGATGAAGGGTCAAAAACAGAAAAATTGTACTTTTTTAAGCCAATGATAGAGAATCAAAAGTTGTATAACATATCCAAAAATTAACTTCCTAAGTGAATTAGGAGGGGAGATGTGGAGGTTTTTCCCTTTTTGACCCTGAAAAAGGGCTGCTCCTCCCCTATCTCGCCAACAATATGAGCTAGGAAATTGAAATTTGGTATGTACATTAAGTAAGGGTCCTAGATACGCCTGTTGGGAATCTCGACTTTTCAACCATATTTCATCCCTTCACAGCCTCAAAATTTGTGGATTTTTGGCAACTTTTTCTTATTTTTTGAGTTCGTTCTCGTAGAACTCTCCTCCAAATTGGGCTGGGAAGTTGAAATTAGGTATGTACCTTTAATAGGCGTTCCAAATATGCATTTTAGAGGTCTCTACTTTTCAGCTCCATTTCACCCCGTCACATCCCCAAAAAAGTGGTTTTTCGGTAGATTTTTCTAATTTTTAGTTTCTTCCTCTCATAACTCCTTTCCAAATTGAAATTAGGTAGGTCTCGTCTGTAGTCACCCTTGATGTGCCTTTTGGGGAGTTCGCCTTTTTAGCGCTGTTGCACCCTTTCTAACCGTAATGCTTTTTTTTAATTCTCATGATTGCGATATGTTACGAAAATCAGACTGAAAAATCGCTTTTTTGAAAAATGTGATCTAAGATGATAATTAGAGCTGGGTTTTGTCACTGTATATCTTAATAGGCGAAAAATTAATGTTTCTTGAAAATTTTTTTTGGTTTTTGAACTATAAATTGATGCATATTTTGAAACGTTTTATTCATTCGACCTACACTATATTAAAATTGGAAAAAATTTAAGTTCACAAAATTATGAAGTAAGCTTATTTTCATAGAAAAAAAAAACACCGCAATACACTTGGATTTCAATAGAATGTGTTAATTATGAATAATAAACGAAAAATATCATCTTCTTATGTGAAGCATAAAAATTTGTTGAATTTCGATTACTCATACGTTTGCCAAGTTCCTGTCAGTGCATCCTTATAACGAAACATTAATCCTCGAAATATAAACACTTCGAACTCTTTTATATAAATGTGACTTATTTGATGATCTGTTAACCAAACGGAGCCATCTCCTGGATCTTTTGCAATCAAAGTACCATTTAGATAAAAGTTATTATTTTTCGTATCTAAATAAACTCTACCTTCTTCTTCAAAAAATTCATCTTCGTATAGAAAAACACCGTCTATGCTAATTTTACCAAATTTTCCATCGATAAACATGCTTGTATCGGATGGTATAATCGGGATTTTTTCTTCAGGAATGCTTTTTGTGCTGGCTGTAATCATTTCATTCTCTCTTGAAGATAATTTTGGAGCTGGAAATGTTCTTCCTTTGAATAAACGTTGGACAGGAATGATTCTCATCGAAGCCGCATTACACCAAATTGGTTTATTCAAAAATTGCTCGATCTTAATTGAAAAAGTTGGCTAGAAAGTTATAGTGCACGAAGAAATAATATTAGCAAGAATAGTGGAAGCTGTACTTTTGAACGTAATAAAAGTAGATCCTTACTATAAACCAAGTAGTAACAAGTACCACGACCACGAATTTATTCATTTAGCTACAGTTATTGTAGTTTTTTTCAGTTCAAAAATTAAAAAAAAATTCTTGAAAAATACGTCGTTGCGTCGTTTTGTGGTAAACGTCGAATTTTTGCACAATTTATAATGTGGCGTTCTTCTTGATATTAAACTAGAAAATATTAATAGAGAATATTCGTTTTTTTTTTTTTTTTTTTTTTTTTTTTTTTTTTTTTTAAAAAAAAAAAAATTTT
>FIZR01021240.1:0-22758 GCA_900060175.1 Ferrisia virgata | reverse complement strand
TCATATAGTAGACACCAAGATATGCAATTTTCTTTATAACAATAGAAAAAAAATTAGAAATCTGAAAGGCGGAGGACGTTCCTATTAAAATTAAGAGCTCAAACGTGGAGAGAATTGTTTTGAGGTGTCTACCAACCAGTTTTTCAAGGTACCAAGTGAAAAAAAAATAATAGTTTTTTTTGACCCACCCTAATGCACAAGGTCTGGTGTACCAGCCGCTTGATGTTATTGTCCACTCCCGAAACACCCTGTATATGCGCGATATCTGTAGATCTGTTGGGCGGCGTCGGGGTAGGGGTAAAATGCCAGCACACCACAGAAACCATATCCTAAATCAATTTTAATGTTCACGGTTTAGGTATGCGTATGCTTACTTACATATCGAATTTAACCACCGCATCGTAGCTCGCCGAGAGATGAAAAGATATAATAATAAGCAAAGCAGAAAAAAAATCAACCAACCATAACGTAAAGTACTATACGATAAATATATATATCATAGCACGAGGCAGATGATAAAAAAAAAACTACACACTGGGACTCTTCGTGGCATAATATAAATGCTAGATACCCAGTACCTAGGCTAACTACTACCTATAGCAATATTTGTGACGTAACATACCCAAAGTTACCAACCTTCCTCCTTGTCCCTAGTGCATACTATAGCCAGATTTTCTCGCACCACCATGATACTTGAGCGATACGATACTTGTATTTGTCGTAATACAACTACAAATACAGATACCGAACATACAATACATACAATCGTGTTAGCGACGCCAATTTATAAAGCTTTTAAAGTATCAATTATTAGTGACGCAATAAACTTCTCGAATATCGGAGATGCGACTTTTCCATAAACGCGATACGTGTACCAGTTTAGGTTTACTTTTGTCGAAACGAAAGCGAAGCTTCACCGCGTAGAAAGTCGACAACCAACACCACGGTGCCGGGAAGTAATAAAAGCTGCGCTAGACGTTCAATGTTGACTTTAGCGATATGGCTTTTGAACTGCCTTTCATCAAGCAACTTATCATTATTCTGTCATCCGCAATATGTAACTTAATGTTGTCGTCGTCGTCGTCGTTGTCATCGTCGTCATCTACTATACCCACCATTTATTCATCGTGGTATTAAATCGTGCTCGTACGAGGTACCTATCTACCTACCTACCTACCTATGTGAAAAATTCGCATACCATAGCGTAGTAAGCTAAACATATGTAGTAAACGTATACAAAATAATATGCTCTCCGCTGGAAAATAATTTATACCCTTCTTTACTACGTTTTATGTAGCGTATCGTCAATTAAAAAACTCGCCGCATAAATCAGCGCAGTAAAAAAAAATGTAAAATTGTCTCAGTATCTTGGTCAATGTCTCTCAATTGGTTTTTAGATTATTGCTATGTAAGGTAATTTGCCAGTAGTTGATAATTAGTCTGATTTTATGAAAACCCAACCATCACGATTTATCGACCTTCGGCGGACGAGGGGAGACGAACATGTCGCAACAATCCGTTTTGGGATCTTAGAATACCATGACGACCATTTATGGCCACGACAGATATTAACGTCGAAAGATGTTTAATAACGTATTCTATAAAAATCTGTCAACAATTGACCATCATCATTGGACTGCAATTAGTGGACCATCAACAGTTAACTATCATTATTGGACTGCCATTAGTGGACCATCAACAGTTGACTATCATTATTGCACTGCCATTATTGGACTGTCAACAGTTGACTATCATTACTGGACTGCCATTAGTGGACTGTCAACAGTTGACCATCAACGGCGAATCATCGAAATCTGAACAGTCAAAATCCGGATTGGTCAGATTCTTATGGCCTGGATGTTGATGGCCTTAACATTGATGGCCAACTGTTCTGGGCAGTTGACATTTTGATCGTCGACAGTTGGATTATGTTTGACAAAAAATTTGAAAGTTATGAAGGACTGATCTTATATGATTTCAAGTTGAAATTTTGAGGAAAATGAAAGAAAGTTGACTCGTCAACAGTTGACCTCGGACCCTGCATTGATTTTACAATTTCAACCTAAAATGTTCAGGAAACTGAAAGATGTTTAATAGCTTATTCCACAGTTGACTAGTCATTGGTTTACCCAACAACACTTGACCTTGAACCCTAGTTGATTTCATCATTACAAGTTGAAATTTCGAGGAAGAACCTTCAACAGCTGATTGTCATCATTAGATGACATTAGTGGACCATCAACAGTGTGATGTCATCATTTAACTGACATCATTGGACGGATTTTTATGACCTGGAATGACATTATCAGTGGACGGATTTTATGAAGGATTGATTTCATGATTTCAAGTTAAAATGTTAAGGAAACTAAAAGAAGTTTCATAGTACATTCCACAGTTGATTCGTCATCTTTTCAGCTTCATTGCATCTCCTCAGAACCCCAAAAATGCAGTTTTTTGTTGAGGTTTCTTGGTTTTTGAGCTTGTTTCTTGCGTACCCCTCACCGCAATTGGACTAGGAAGCCTACTGTAATAGCATAAAGAGAAAGAGGAGAATCAAAGAAACCTTTCTAAATGTACTTTTAACCTGATTCTCTAATAGACACCAGACTTGAGGTTCTAAAAATCAATGACAAATTGAGAACATTTTTGTTCAGGTCATAATATTTTTTCATTCTCTCCCCCTCCCCCCTCCATCCAACCGAAACCAAAAATAATGTACTCGGCTTGATTCTGAGCAAAATCGATGAAATCTAGGAATTAGGAAGTAAGTTTAGATGGACAATGGATTTAATATGTATGAATGGGGATGGCAGTCATGTCCATATTTGGAGAAGAGGATATGAGGGGCTAAAATTTTTAAAACTTTTCGTTTTTAAACCGACCGATAAGAGAATCAAAAGTTGAATAACAACCCTAAAAACCAGCTTTTTACATCAATTAGAGAGGGAGACTTAAAGCTTTTCTCCCATTACCATATCTCTCCTATACATTAAGGTAGGAAGTTGAAATTTTGCATGTACATTTTGTAAGTGTTCTAGATGTGACTTCCTGTGGGATGGGGGGTGGGGGGCGTTCACGTTTTAACTTCATTACACCCACTCACAGCCCCGAAAAAGTGGTTTTTTGTTAAAAATTTCTCTTTTTTTGAGTTTGTCCTCCCTACATCTACATTTTTAATGGGGGTGAGGGGGGAGAGAGAAATTTGTTATGTATATTTAGTGGAAGTCATACATATGAATTTTAGGGTTTTCGACTTTTTAGCAGCGTTACACGTAATTACCAAGCATTCTAGGTTATTTATGAATAAATACCGAGGAATCACCAATTACAGTAATTTATTGGTACTAAGTAATTATTGTAATTTACAGTACATTTTCGAATAACCAAGTCGATTGTATGTAATGATGGTAATTACATAATGTCTTTCTTGTAATTACGGTAATTTACAGGTATTTACCAAATACTTGGGGTAATTTTTAGCTAGTTATTGAGTAATTTCAGTAATTTATCTAAAATTATCAAAGAAATCCGGTAATTTCCCAAGAATAATGGTAATTTTCCTTTTAGTTCCCGAGTAATTACAGTAATTTTATGTAATGAGGTTAATTTACTAGTATTTTCCAGGTAAATATGGTAATTTATAGGTAGTAAAAGTCATTTGCAGGTAATTACCAAGTTGAGTCGAATTCTGTAGTCTTTTTTTTTTTTGGAAATATGCAAATGGTACGATTACAATACTTGCAAATTGATCTTGAAATCAATTTTTTCCAGTTTGAAAATTTGACTCATGGTTCACTAATTTCTAAAAGTTTTTAAACGAAAAGCCAATTTGTTTTTAAATTTATGTACAAAATTATCATTATTGGCAAGTTTTTAGCATTTTGTGATTCCTTGAAAAACTTTAATAGACATTTTTTTAAGAAACGCATCACTTTTAGGTGATTAAGTGCTGGCCAGGGAGATGTGTTGATATTCCTTTCCTCTCGTTCAAGAAAAACTGAATTTCTATAGAAAATAGGACTCTCAGGGCTAAAAAGTTGTGTAAAGGATTAAAATATCTTCAAAAAGGCAGTTTTTGGCGACCTTACCTACTTATATATCGCAGCTGGAGAAGATAATGTACTAGGTAACCTTGCATGTATTGTAGGACGTAAGCACTAGATGAAAAAATCTTAAAGTCACACGATATGAACAAGTACCACATATACCTACAAAAGTATTTGTAACAATGTAGGTAGGTAGGTAGGTAGGTCGATAGATAGGTAAATTACATACGCACGTAGTGCGCGCGTTACTCGACGCCGGGTTATTTTATTTAATAACTTTACACGTTACCAGAATGAACGCCACGAGTAATCCGATAAAAAAGCCTAATAAAATATCAATGTCTTATAAACTTTGCTAGCTTATTGTTAACAAAAGAGTAGCGATTCCCAGGAGACATAAGGACGAGCGACGCGACGTTGAAATCGAGTTCTCTCTATACTATGGTAAAATGATTCCTAACTTCGTAACATATGCGTAATTCTAAGACACGTGATAAGTTCTTTACGTGAAATCAAAGCACCTTCTTGCCGACACGTATAAGTATAGGTAGAGAGGTACCCAGGCTACCCACCTACATTGTGCACCCTCGCACTCTCATCACCGCACCACTCTAAAATAGCTACATATGGGCCCGATAATAAGATGACATAAATTTAAAACGAATTTCCCGCGCTATTTCCCAATAGAGTCGTAAGTATAATTTTCAAATAGCGTGTTCAATTCGCAAAATATGATATACGAGTACGACTACGACTATTTTACTCCCTGCTCTGCTTCCATTTCTATCCAATATAAGGTATTTTTGCGTGTATGCGTGTGGATATATTTCTATTGTGCAGACTTCCTTTCAATTGCTTCGTAAATAAATTAAACGTATACGTAGGTAAGATTTTCACCTCTTGTCATTTTTCCAAATATACATACTTACAAGATGTACCTGGTGTTTCGCATTGATCTCACTTTTCTTATATCATGGATAGGTTAACTCATGATACTTACACGTATAATGCTAAGTATACCTTAACAATCAAAGGGGTTCACGTTTTAAAGATTTCTGATGGGAGAGGGGGGTGCTTATAATTGCTTTTTCAGAAGTTATTATCCAAAAAATCTGAAAAAATTGAAAATTTTCAACGAATATTTTTTTACTTTGATTTTCTATTGCATTGTCAATGAAAACCAGGCTATTACAGTCAATCGACCTGCGGCGGATGAGGGGGGTGGGGGTGCCAACAAAATCCATTTTGGGGGACCATTAAGAACATTTTTGGCCATGTCAGATATTTACTTTGAATTTTTGATTTGATCCCCCCCCCGCAGACTAAAATCATTCACTATGCTCAATACTGACCATAACTACTCCTTCAGTTTGGCGCCGGATTAGATATATATGAGTGGGGACGACCTTGGGTCAAAATTCAGTTACACCCAAATTTGGGGAAGGAGTGCTGAGGGGTAAAAAATGCCAAAATTGATCCGTTTTAATCTAATCGATGAAGAATTTAAAATTGTACAATGTGTCCAAAAATCAGCCTCCTAGGTCAATTACATAGAAGAGAAGATATGAGGGTTTCATCTTTATAAAGGGCTGTTCCTCCCCTGTCTCCACGCCAGATTAATCTATGAAGTTAAAATTTTGTAAGTACATTTAGTAGAGGTCCGAGATGCTCTTTTTGGTGGTTTCGAATTTTTTCTGCTTTATTGCACCCTCTCACAAGCCCGAAAATTTAGAAGACCATTAAGATAATTTTTGGTCATGTCAGATATTATTTTTACTTTGATTTTTAATTTTTTTTTTTTTTGCCGAACATAAAAATTATTTACTCTACTTGCTCAGTTTTGTGGCAGATTAGATGTATATGAAAGTGGGTTCCTCTTGCATCAAAATTCAGCTTTGCTCTATTTTGGGGGAGGGTGAACTGAGGGTCCAAAGACACAAAAATTGCCCCTCTCTAAGCCAATTGATAGAGAATCCAAAGTTGCATAACATATCCAAAAATGAATCTCATAAGTCAATTAGAAGAAGAGATATGAGGGGTTTTCCCCTCTCGACCTTAAAATAGGGCGTTTCCTCTCCTATCTTCCCACCAAAATGAGTTATGCCTTGGGGGGGGGGGGTCTCGACTTCTCAGCCCCATTACACCCCATCTCCCGTCTAGCATCAAATATATAGTTTTTTTTGTCGATTTTTCTAATTTTTATAACTTGTTTCTCGCATAACTCCCTTCCAATTAGGACTAAGAAGTTAAAATTTGGTATGTATAGTCAGTAAGGACCTTATGTGTGCCTTTTGGGTGCTTTAACTTTTTAGTTCGATTGTACGCTTCCTGCCCTCAAAGCTGATTAAGAAAAATCTCTTCTTCTCCATTTGTGTCCAAAAATGACACTAACATTTTTTTCTTCAATTGATATATTTTTGTCTCCATATAAATGATACCCTCGAGGCTGCCACCTCAACCACTGAGTTGAAGATGCTTTCCTGTTCATTTGAAAAATTTTTAATCGAACGCTCATATTAGCTTTTTGAAAATTATTCACAAAAAACTAAAAAAATTACAAATTTTTTGTCACGTTATTTTTATTTATTTTGTCATATTTTATGAACCATTTCACTCCCACTCTTGATTTGTATACTACACACACTCGAGAGTATGTACTGTGGTTTAGAGCAAACAGCGAATTTCTATTATTAATTTTTTTCTATGCATTTTCAAAGTGAGTGGCAGGTTTGGGAGAAAATGAAATTTAGAAAACAGCATATCTCGAACCCTTGAATTTTTTGTATATGCTAACCGTTAAACATATAAGTTTCATCAGTTGACCGAATCACTGGTATAAGGGAAGGCATATTAATGCGTAACACCGAGTATCGTAACGATACACTTACACATATCTCAGGCGATAAAATCGTCGTTTTTTTACATTACCTATAAACTTATATGTATTCATTCCAGTAGAAGGTTATCGAGTATGGATAAGGAAGATATCGCACTGCACCGCACCGCGACGCTATTACAATAAATTAAAACATTATAATTCTCCCAAGTCTCGAGACAACGAAAAATTACCCATACAAGCGTAGTATCTCACTCGTGTAAGTTTACCGCGTTAACTGCTCTGCATAATTGATTATAGTATAGTGGGTAGGTACTCTAGGTAGGTAGGTAGCCTAGGTACCTACTACCTACATCCAACCGTGTTCTACAACAATTTACAAAGTTTTTTTTCTTTCTTTTTCTTCGTTTAATCTTTCTTGTTTCCTACTCGCGTTTTATGTATCGCAACCGCACTCTCGACGTTAGGCACTTACTTGGAAAAGTTTAACCGAAAATCACTATACCAAGATTAACATGTAGTCTACAAACTTAATAAATAGACTTCGTAGTGAATTTTTAGTCTAATTGAATCATTCTTTCTTCTTGTTTGTAGTATTTACATAAGCTTAATTTTATCCTAATTTTAAAACCAAATATTCCAAAGGGTAAGAGAAAAGACCATCTTTATTATTTCGAAATTAGTATGGAAAAATACCCGAAGGCCAATTGATGAAATTCAACTTTTGATTAAAATTCTCGAAATAATAACTTTGTTCTAATCTTATAAAGGCAGGTGCCCCACACAAAAATTTGCAATTTAAAACTTGAGAATCATCCGATGAATAATTCGATATCGACTACCGAGTGTGCTGAGAGTATAAGCAGAATAAATCGCCTTCTACGTAGCAATACAGTAGCTTATAAAACGCAGACGTAGAAAAATTTGCCTAGTAAAGGAATCTTAGGAGTTTGATAGCTGAATACGTTCCTTCAAAAAAAAAACTCCGTCGCTCAAAATGAATCGAGAAAAATTTTCTGAAAGGAGTGAAACTGAACAAGAAAGCGTTGTATTGGGCAAAAACTGTCCAAAAATTGACTTTTTCAAGGCTGTAAAGAGGTGCAATGAGACTGAAGGGTCAGAACTACCAAAACGGCACATTTAATACTTTTAATAAATCTATATACTGAACTCAAGGTTTTTAGATTAATTTGAGCTGGAGATAGGCGCCGGATAAATTTTTTTCGAGATGAAGAGGAGAGAGATTCCTTTCCCCCAACCACGTTTTCCCTTCTAATCGAAAGGAAATGTTGATTTTGCGGATAAAATATGTAAATTTCAATTTTCTATCCTTTGACCTAAAAATGAACAACTTTTGAAAATTTTTCTCATCAGTACCCCTCCTTTAAAATTTTGAATGCAATTGAATTTCGATTCAAGGTCATTCTCATTGATATTTATTTAATCTGCAACCAGCCTAAATCTTCTAGCCAACTTTGAGAGATTTTGGTAGACTGAGAGACGAGTAAATAATTTTCATTTGTTGAGTAAAAAATACAAAAAAAAAAATTAATTTCTGGCACGCTTAAAAATGGCATCTTTAGTTGTCTAGAATAATTTCAAAACGGATATTTTTTACATCTTTTTTCATTCACTTCGCAGTCTTAGATGAACAAGGTCAGCTTTTCCTTGACATTATAACAGAGAAAATAAAGCAAAAAAATTTTTTCTACAGATTTGATTGGATTTGTTTTATCATTCACAACGTATAGGTAGGGATAGGGAGGCTTGGGGGAGGAGCTCAAGTCCCCTCAATGCTGAGTTAGCTTCCTCCCCCTAAAAATGTTTTCAAGAAAATTTAATAAGAGTCAATTTGTTCGACTAAAAACATTGAAATGCCATTTTTGAAGGTTAAAAATACCCTTGAACGTACATTTTTGGACATTTCCACTTCATATTCAACAAATATTAGTAACATCGCCAATAAAACAAAACTTCAAAAAAAAAAATTAAGGTGGAATGAGTGAGTCACCCCTCCCCCATCCATTTTAATTAATCTTCGCCCATGTATACTTCATAATTTTGAAATTTATACAGCTCAATTTTTGCATACTGAAGATTTCAATGGAAGGCCAAAAAATATGAAAGCAAGAGAAGCTATGCATATTTGCGGCAAACCAGGTAGGCAACCGTTTGATCACCAATCAATTTCAATTCGTATTTACGGGGTTTAAAGTGCTTACATCGCTACCCATATCTAAATATTATGTACCAATCGTGAAATTTCAAATTTTTAAACTTACCATTCTCCCTCCCTCTTTTAGAAACAGAATTTTGATCCAAGAGCTAAATACTTTTATAATTTCTTAAGAGCACATTCGAACTCCGGTATAGTTACAAAGCGATACCCATGTGCAAGTTTTATTAAATTTAAACTTTTGAACCTCCTCTTATGGTGCACCATTGGGACCCAACAGCAAAATACTTTGGTAAAACCGAAACAGCACTTAAGAAGCCTAGAATAGCGAGACCAATGTTCAAATTTTGTCATATTTCGAAATTTTGAATCTCCTTATTAGGAACTTTTTTCGAGTCCTGGGTTGAAATTTCTGTAAATTTTATTCAGGTTTGGGTGATTTTTGAGTTTAAAATCCCGTAGGCTCCTCACTATAATGACTCATTGGGAAATAATAATAAAAAAAAATTGTAAAATCTTTTCCACCTGCTCAAACTCTTCTTCTCACTATGGTGCACAAATGAATAAGCTCACATGTTTAAAATTTTTCATTACCACCAAACACTCCACCATTCGACCACTACGATCAATTAGTTAGCTTGGAGTTCTATGCCTTGCGAATGAAATGTCAGAGTTAACGTCAAAAATACAAAGAAATGAGGATAAAAACCCGCCAAATGCGTTCAGTTCATAAAAAAAAAAAAAAAAAAAAAAAAAAAAAAAAAAAAAAAAAAAAAAAAAAGGAAAGAAACGTATAGCTTATTTTGAAAAGTTATCAAGTCCTCTTTTTTTTTTTTTTTTTTTTAATTTATGAGCAGTGAAAAATCATAAACACTCGACATGTATCGCACTTCATAGGGTAGGTACCTTTTGTTTCGACGCACAGCGGCTTTTTCTTGCGGTGAAATTAAAAGAGAGAAATTTAAAGCACAAAAACTCCATTTCCTATGCTTTTTTTCACGCAAAAGTTATAAAAGCCCTAGTTAGGATGATCTTTAAATACTTAATTCTTTTTTTTCCCATTTTATTCTTTTTTATTTTCCAAGCCATAAATCAGAGCCAAGGTTTAACGCAAAAAAAAAGAAAAAAAAGAAAAATTCTACGTACGTTTAAATACGTAGATAGGTAGGTACCCCTACCTAATACATACCTATGTTGGAAAGGAAAAATACCTTTAACGCCGACTAAACGTTCATCGCGTTGTCAAAATTCATCGTTCATCGAAGAGCACGTTACGTTGTACGAGTACACAGGCCTTTACACTACACTTTACCGCATCGCACCGCGCCGCCGATAGACAAAAATATATAAAACAATAAAATGAAGAGGTATAGCGCGCGGACGTTTTTCAAAATAAATTACTAATGGACAAGTTCGCTATTAATCCGCTATAATGGTTTTCTACAAAAACAAAAGACTTTCCAACTCCTTTCATAAATTATCGAGCTCTATCTTCGCAGATCAGAGGGCACGAATCTGGTAAACAGAAAGGGGCTTTTCGCGTATATAGAGAACGTTGCGTTGAAAGGAAAACTTGCAAACTTATTGTTCTGCTCGGACTGCCATGTGTCTTCCTCCACCTCGACTCGAGCTTGTTTCAAGAACCCTTATTTACACGGTTAACCGGACCGATATTTTCAGCTGATTTATTCCCTATGCTATGTACCGGGTACCGGCGTGCGAGAGCCTTTTTCTCACTTCGCCAAAAAGAACAGGCGGCCTTTTTCTTTCTTTGGCTTTACGATTAAAAACGCCACCGTGCCTGTGCCCTGTCGCGTCTCGTCGCATACCACCCGAAAATAATAATCCCACGCCAGTGGTAAAATCGTACATTTTTTCCCAGCCAAAAGAAAAAGGAATGAAAAAAAAAAAAAAAGGGTTGTATGGCATGTACATATTTCAAGGCCATCATCTAACGTCAACATTTTTCATTCGCAGCATTTTGACAAAGGAATTCGCCTCGTATCGATGAAATATATCGTACGAGTAGGTGTTTTATAAGAATTAGAAAAGCAAAGATATAATTTACGATATGATATCCAGTTCTACACACACTTCAACTATACCGGGTGTTTCGCATTAATCTCCCTTCCCTTATACCACTGACAGGTCAACCCATGAGACTTACACGTATGATGACTAGCATACTGGAAAAATTGAAGGCGCTCATTTGAAAATTCATGGTAAAAAAATTGATAATGATAAAAATTTGCTGCTTGCTCTAAGGCACAGTATATACTCTCGAGTATGTGTAGTATAAAAATCAAGACTGGGGGTGCACTGGGTCTTAAGATAAAAAGACATGATTAAAAATTTGTAATATTTCTAGTTTTTTGTGAGCAACTTTTGAAAAAGCTATTGTGAGCACCTTATCGATATACTTACGATTACCACATTTCAACTTCCTGGCTCAATTTGGTGGAGAAATAAGGGAGGAACAGCCCTTTTTCAAAGTCAAAAAGGGGAAAATCCTCATATATTCCTTCCTAATTGACCTAGGTAGTTGATTTTCAGATATGTGATACATTTTTGGATTCTCTATCGATTGGCTCAAATAGAAACAATTTTTGCGTTTTTGGCCTCTCAGCACCTCCTGCCCTAAATTTGGGCATACCTGAATTTTGACCCAAGGTCGTTCCCACTCATATATATCTAATCTGACGCCAAACTGAACCGATTGATTGCATTGAAGTAACTTTGGTGAGTATTGAGCGGAGAAAATGAATTTAGGGTTTTTGGGAAAAAACCAGGCCAAAAAATGATATTTTAAGGGCTGTGCAGGGGTGCCATGAAGTTGAAAAGTCTAAACCAGCAAAAAGCATATCTATGACCTCTACTATATGTACATACCGAATTTCAATTTTGTAGGTCAATTTAATGGAGGGAAGAACAGCCCTTTTTCAATTTCAAACCGTCATATCTTCGCTTCTAATTCACCTAGGAACGCAGCTTTTGGATATGTTATACAACTTTGGATTTTCTACCAATTGGTATAAAAGGGAACAATTTTTGCGTTTTTTACCCCTCAGCACCCCCTCCTCCAAATTTGAGCATAACTGAATTCTGACTCAAGACCATTCTCACTCATATGTATCTAATCATTTGTCGAAATGAGCCGAATAACTGAATTGGAGCGATTTTGGTCTGTATCAAGCAGAGTAAATGATTTTAGTCTTCGGTAAAAAAAAAAATAATAAAAATAATAAATAAATGAATATCTGACATGGCCAAGTAACGGTTTTCTAGGATCCCAAAACGGATTTTGTTGTTGTTACGCCCCTTATCCTCCATAGATGGACACACTGTAATAGCCTGGTTTTCATTGACAATATGACAGGAAAACAGGCTAAAAAATTTGGTTGAAAATTTTCAATTTTTTCATTTTATTGGGGATAATTTTTAGAAAAGCTATCATGGGTTTCCTAATAAAAAATTTTATAATCAATGGTCTGAGCAAAAACCTTGGAAGTTGCTTCCCAACAGAAAAAAATGTGAAAGTTTGAAATTTAACAATATTTCTCTCAAAAGTTCGTGATTTTCCATTTCATCACATTCAATTTATATTTTTTTCTCCTTTGGGAAGCGACTTTCGGGTTTCCTCTCAGGCCATGGAGCAGGGGAGGGGAATTAGATTGCTACTCAGTTTAAAGATTTTTAATAAGGTGTTCAGGATAGCTTTTTCGAGAGTTATTTACAAAAAATTAAAAGTTACATATGTTTAGTCATGTTTTTTTGTATTTATTTTGTGATATTTTACGAATTATTTCACCACCACTGTTGATTTTCATATCACACATACTCTGTAGTTTGAGGTAAGGTTTAGGGCAAACAACGAATTTTTATTATTATTAATTTTTTTTCTATGAATTTTCGAATCGAGTGGCAGGTTTGTGCAAAAATTATATTTTGAAAATGGCATATCTCAGTCCCTTCGATTTTCTGGGTATGCTAACCATTGTGCATATAAGTCAGATGAGTTGACCTATAACTGGTGCAAGGGAAGGGAGTTTAATGCGAAACACTCGGTACACCCCCCCCCCACACACCTACACACACACACACACAAACGACCATGTAAAATGTACTCGAACGCATATCTACAAACGAATGCCCGCAGCTTGAAAATTTTACTCTTGTCTTTATTGAGAAATATACATACGAAGATGCCTACCTTGTACCTTTACACATGCATACAAATTCTAAACAATTTACCCAACTTGCCTCGATCCTATTCGAATAATTTTGAGTGCTCTAAAGACTTTTAGATGGCGGCAACGTGCAGCGTGGGCACGAACGACCGAAGCCGACGCGACGCGACGCGACGCGACGAGGACGCATTACGCGCGTTGTTTACCTACTTTGAAATTTCATTGCCATTAAATAACCTTTCACGCACGAATAAAGTGCAAAGTTACTTCTATAAACTAGCGCGCGAATAGAAATACCAACCGTATCGCATTAATAACACTTGATTACGCGCCTTATTCGACTGTGTATAGACTCCATAAATGTACCGTAGCCTATAAGGATTTCGCTTTTTCAACACAAAAGCATATCTTTAGTTCGCCACTCGATGTTTTGCTTCGCTTTGCTATGCTTTGTGTTGGCCTGCGACTGGGGAGTGGAAGCTGCTTCGATGCGGTACTTTTTTTCCCCTCATTGAATTGACCAGTTGATGAGATAACCGAATTATAAACTTTAATCTGCTGAAATTCCACTCGATTATTTCTGATTCCAAAGTGAAACAGGATGGCAAACGTTACCTGGTTTGATTGACTGCGAGGTATGCGTTAATTAGTCTTGATTCGAAATTGATTTCGGTATTTTTTTCTACTTCTTAATTATTCATCAGTTGGCAAGTTTCGGGGTATTCGAATAATTTCCGAGCATTCGACCGAATATTGATGAATAACGAAAGAAAAAGAGATGAAAGAAAATTAAATGATACGTATTATGGTGTCCCTCATTTTGCAAAAGTAAGAATTTTGAAAACGCAAACCCTCTAAATTTTTTCTTCTTACACCCATAACACCTTTAAGCTGTATTTTGACCAAATCGAAGCACATTAACCCGTGCCAACTTGATTCTCAAGTCACATCTGTGTACAATATTTCCAAGGCTGTAAAATACTTCTTGAAAAATTTTATTCATCTCAGAAAAATAGTTTTAGATTGCAGCGGAGTAACAACATCCGGCTTCAGTGAGAGGAGGGATTGGCTGAAAATATTTTCTGAAAATTAAAAAAAATAAGCCAAGAAATAATCTTTGCAATTTCATCAATATCTGCAACCCAACTGAATCATCTCTTTCTTCTTTATCTCTTCAATTTTCCCATAAATCAGATGGAATTCATCTGCTTTGTAAAAAAATGCTATTGATAATATCTTCAGGCCTATAATATCAAACGAATAATCAAAACCGTTCGTTGTTTTGATCAAATCCACACTACTTTGTGGCGCCACAAAACGCCAATTTTTTTTCAAAACTCTTTCAAGGTCACAATAACTTACACAATGTCTCGAACAACTTAATAAAGCGACTATTAGTGCGAATAATTTTAATCAAAACGACAAAACTTGCCTCATTTAAAACTTACAAATGCCATGTCATAGATAACAGACAACTTAGGATGATAAAATCATCACCTCGTAAGCACCAACTCTTTACTAATGTAGATAAAATTGAAGGAAATATAATTTTGGGTCCAATTTCACCACTATTAAACTGTGAACAGGAAAAATTTATTGAGCAAGTACATTTGATCGCCAGCCATTTGCAATCACGAATCTCGTCCATCGTTGATTTATGTATTCAACTTTGAATCTCACATCCAAAGCCCAACACCCAATACGCATTTCGAAGATAAAAATTGTGTTTATATAAAACTGTATACGACCAACATGGTATTGAATTCATCTTTGAGTATGTAACGATTTCGAGATTTTATTACTTTACAATAACTATCGAGTTATTTTATCGCTCTTTGAAATATAACGTTGTTTTTTTTTTCCTTTTTTCACTTAACAAGCTTCGAAAGCGTAATAAAATTTTCTCAGTATTCGTAAAATGTTGAACACGTTTTCTTATTAAGATTGAATTACGATAATTCGGCCGTTTACGCGAGACATGTCACTCGATCATTTGAAATCATTTCATTCGTTATAGATTTATATTGTTTGTAGATTAGGAAATGAATGTTGAGGAGATGATGGTTGGGAGCTTGATGTTTGGTGTGAAATGGAATTGCATGAATGCTCGAGCGAAACGAGGGTGAAATTTTGAAAAAAATCGAATTTTTAATGTATAAATGGCACATTTTTCGAAATTTTAGCTTCAATTTTGTAGGTTTTACGAGAAAAGAAATCAAATTTCTTAGCATAATCGTTTCGAAATGTTACTAAATTTGAATATTTTCATCAATTTTCATAGTATTCTGAACATTTTTCAAAAATTCAATTGATTTCAAGAAATTTCCAGTCATTTGTTAGATATTCATCATACACAGAAAAATTTTCAGTGGGAGCTAATTCAACATATAGAGGGGCTTAGCCCCCCGCATCGCCTTAAATCCATCAATGCGGATCCCATGAAATTTGAAATGTACATTAGAGATGGTCTTAGATATACCTTCTGAGTGTTTCGAATTTTCAGTAGTCCCATTAAAGCTACTTATAAGCTTAGAAAGTGGATTTTTCGGGATTTCCCTTTTTTTTTCGAATTTGCACTGCACCTATCAACCTCCGATAAACGATAAGTATGCATCGGAGATGTACTTTTTAAGCAATTTGACTCATCTTCAGTCCCCCTTTAATCCTTACAGTATCCTCAAAAATGTAAATTCTCGGTAAATTTTTCGCTGTTTTTCGATTTGTTTTCCACCTTCTGTTTTTCCTGCAAATTCAGTTAAAAAGCTATCAACTTTTCCAGTAACTACAATTGCAATGTGTACATTGCAATATCTGCAGAAATTCAGTCTAAAATATTAACAGGTGAATAATTGTTACAAAACGCAATTAAAAATATACCCGAAGGTTAACAGCTGTATAATTAAAAATCACAAATCAAACAAATGGCGATTGAAAAAAACTTCTACGTCTTTTTTTCACCTCTCAAAAAGTGATTATATCTTACTTTCTTCATCGCGCGTAAATTTATCATTGGTAAAGAATTGAAAGCTTTCAAATACCTAGTACATTATTTTGCAGTAGAAACTTTCATTGAATAGTTGTTCAACACGAAAACTCGATGAAGAGATTTGTTCTCAAAACAAATCTATTAGGTTGGTAGCTAGGTAAGTACAGCTAAGAATACTGTAGTCTGAATAGTAAGATTACTTTATAAATTTTCCACTTCTCAAACAGCAGACGATTAATGAACAGTAAATACATACCTAAAGTTATACACAGACGTACAATAAAATTCACTTTCTGAAAACACTTATCGAAAATTTATACCCTTAAAATATTATTCGTACTTACCTCGTGGAATGATTGAAAATCTAATATATTTATAATTATCTAAACCTAGCAGTTATATATTAGTATTGATTTAAAAAACCACACATTTTAAATACCTCTACTATAATTCTAAAAAAAAAAAAAAACACACACACGCACAAATTATGGTTTTTGTTTTTTTAAAATTCATGGGCTATCTTAAAAATTCTATCCATTTCAAAATTATAACAAATCAACCATAAATAATACAGGGTGTTTCGATTTGATAGGACTCCCTTCATATCATAAATAGAGTAAACCAAGTTACACATATGCATAATGTTTTGCCTATCCACTTGATCATCGCAGGGGCAAAGATACGTGGATCTGAATTTTTTTTTAGAAAATTTGAGGTCATTTTCCTAAATTTCCAACTTTTTATCCAAAAATTCTAGAGAAATCCGGTTTACGCCACAGTGTAACGTGTAAAGGTGGAATTGTTCGTGAGGTATCTCGAATAATGTAAGAAAAAACGATGAAATTTTGCAAACAATTTCAAATTTTTGCCCTTAGTTTTTAAAAAAGTTCTTATACGTATCCAATTGGAGAATTTTTTCTTAAGTAATAAGGAAACCTCTATTACTTGGCATGATGATATTTCCTCCGAGTTGTTTGGAAACATTTTTTGATAAAGAACTAAAAAATTTGAAAAATTTAAAAATGTCAAAATAAAAATTGTAAAAAAGATGAGGAAGCAAAAAAAAATTGAAAAAAAGAACAGAAAAATTTTAAAAATTTTAAAATAACTTATATAATTAATCAAAATGGGTATGATTTAAGGCTGGATGTCATTTTCTAAACACATGATGTTTTTGATGTAAAAATGTTGATATGATGCTTTTGATTTCTAATTTGAAGCTTTCGATCAAAAACTTGAAAATTTGAAAAATGAAAAATGGTAAAATAAAACCATCAAAAAATTCAAAAAATAAATATTTTTAAAAAAGCTGAAAAATAAAAAAATTAAACAATTTAATTCAGCAATTTTTAGACTATTTTATAACCTTATATACAGATGTAATTCTTTGATGAATTACCTAACCTTTAAAATTGTTTTCAGCGTGACATATTCATGATCTGAAATTTTTCCTTTAAAGGGAGAGATACGTAAATTTTTCACAAAAATTGTCTATCTTGAAAATTGAAAGGTCTGAATGGAACGCGGATTACATTTTACTTTTTTTTCAGTGTTATTCATGGTAAAAATAAGACATTAATTTTGATTTGGACAGACTGGAATAAAATTCATCAATTAGGGCTAGTGAAACTTTTATTCTTACAGCCCCTTCAATTTTGAAATAGTCAATTTATCCAAAGGATAATTTTTGCTCGCCCTGAAGAATTAAGAAAGAATTTTTAACTATAAAAAATATTTCTACGATATTTTGACTTTTTTAAATCAGTACTCCTTCAAATTTTGAGGTAGGTAACTTCTTCACTGGAGCATTTTTACTAATTTCATCGGTCTCTACCTTGCCCTCATATTATTTTTTTAAAATATGAAATAATAAAGTTTTTATAGCATCATTTGTTCAATGTTGGCAACACTGCTATATGAAAAGCAGGTCCATGCTGCGCAAAAAAAATATCGTGCCAATGTAGGTGCCTGAAGTACTAAATGATAGGCAACCATTTGTGCAGATTTGCAAAAGATACTGTCTTCTGACTGCTCCCCCGTTGGAAAAAGTATATTCATATTGAGCTGGAAGGGAGGAGGGTATGTCATTATTTCAAGCAAAATTTTCCAATTGGATACTTTTAAGAGCTTTTTTGAAAGTCTAGGGTAATTTTTTTTGCAAATTTTTAATATTTTTTCTTATATTATTCAAAATACCTCATGAACCATTCAACCTTTATTTTAATTTTGTTCACTGAAAATATTACAACGCATACGTTACACTTTAGCGTAAACCAGACACTTTTGGCATTTTTGAATAAAAAATTGTAAACGTTTGAAAATTACTTCAGATTTTTTGAGGGGCAGAATTCCAGATCCATGTATTTTTGCTCCTGCAATGATTAGGATAAGCAAAACATTATACATATGTCTAACTTGAGTTGCTCTACTTGTGGTATGAAGAAAGTACTATCGAAGCGAAACACCCCGTATATATATTCTACATAAAGCACTTATTTATCAAGCAGACATCTACCAACAATGCTACCAAACAGAAAAACCACACAAACACACATACACACGTTTAATACACACGTCATATTTGTACAGAATAGGAAAAGGTATAAAATTCATGTTTTTAATTTACTCTCTAAATTCCACCCGATCCTATCAATACATATTTACAGAATGAAAAAAAAAAAACACCAAAAAAAACAGAATACAAATCAACAGGGTAATAATTTTGTATACGACGAGAATATAAATGCAACAAATATCGCATGTATTTTGTACACTACCATATTCCGCCATCACCAAGCATATAATGATATAATATATACATGAAGCTGGGTAAATGACTAAATGTAATTTCCATCATCAATTCAGTCTACATCGATAAGAAGGAAAAAATCGTAGTTGAAAGATGCTTATGATTTGGTTTCGTTCAAAAAGTAACGTATTAATTTCAGTATTGCAACATAATCGCTATTTGTAAATTATCAAGTAATAATTATTTTCTCGTTTACGCTTTAGCATATCGACTATCGTATTAATCACAGAATAAGGAAAAAAAAACACTGCCACATCAAAGAAAAAAAAAATTAAAGTGGTTGGAGAGCGTATTTCAAGACGTATTTTCATCACAATTTTTTTTTCTTTCAAGTGTACCTCTTTACCTATTTTTTATCATTAAAAATAAACACCCACCAACCCATTTGAATTACATTCATCAATATTTTACTCTCAAAGAACGGTCTTGTTCAGCTCGCTAATTGGAAATCAGTCAATACATCATATCTGGGCACTTTGCAAAAACCAACTTCATCAAAATATAAATTTCTCTCATATCCAATTATCGGAATAATATCGAAAATTAATTTTATAATAATAAACCCTTTAAACTGCATCGTCGAAAAATTGTCATCGTGTAAAAGGAAAATGTATACTAATACATTTGAAAGGGAAAAAAATTACCTCACCGCAGAAATTTACTTTGAAGAGTACCCACTACCTACCTATACCTATTCTTTATTCACCATAAAACTCGACGTGAAAATTTGCTCCTAAGTAAACATCTAGATACAGATGGCAAGAAAAGCTTATTCTTGTAACCTCGAAATTCTAAATCTGTTGAGTGTTTGTTGTGGTAAAAGTAGACCTCAATTGAAAATGTTGCACGTGGTAGAGGTAGAGAGCTAACTTAGCTACTTTTCTTCGTCTTTTGTTTTATCGTCAAAAGGGTAATTTTCATTGAAGAATTTCTCTTCTTCCATGGTAATAAAATAAAGCTAAATTTAAACGCGTAGATGTATACGACAGTATTTTCTCTCGGACGACATATTCCAACTTTGAGATGAAATAAGTTTCCAATCAGAAGATGAGAAATGAAAAAAAATCTTCGCTTCACGATGCTTTTGGAGCCAGCTAACTGATATCAATGTCAGTAATTTGTTGTAAAGATTTTGTAAAGTTCATATCGAACTTTTAGAAGGGTACAATTTTAGGTAGCTGCATTTCTTTCCACAAAAATAAACTGCCATGGTTTCGAATATAAATTTGGAAAGCGCAGGTACACTATTGAGTAGATAACAAACCTTTGATAATTATCTTCGTCATCACCGCGTTAAAATCAACGACGAACAAAGATTTCCATGGAAATGTATTAAATCAACTCAAATGTATCGTCAAATTTGGAAAAAATCGAAAAAAATCTTTTCTAGGACTGTACAAGGGGTGCATTAGGGTATGAAAAGTTGAGACCTCGCCAAAAGAACATCCTATATATCTCCTTGACCTGTATGCAAAGTTTCAAGGTGCTAGCTCAATTAGGGTGACTTGCAAAGATGAACAATTCATCAGAAAAGTTAAAAAAATCCCTGTAATGGGGATGGGCTGAAAGTGGCAAGTCAACACTGGGGCGTTTCAATTTTAGTTTTTTTTTTCGAAAGTTTAAGAGGGATGTGAAAAAAATTGAGAGTTGAAATTTTGTATGCAAATTCAGTATGGGTACTTAATGTGGCTTTTGAAGGTTTCGACTTTTTAGCTCAAAGGCACCCTTTTGCACTTCGAAAAGATAGTCATCGGGACAATAGTTCTTATTTTTTCAGTTTATCCTTCTCATATCTTCCTTCCAAATTGAGACAGCAGGTTGAAATTTGGTATATAGAGTCGTAGGAGATCTAGATGTACGTTTTGAGGGTTTCGTATATCTACCTGTAATAGGGTGGGTCGCGTAGGTGAATACAGGTCAAAATTGTTCAAGGATTTTAAGCTCTCCACCTTCATTTTATAAAAAAAAAAGGTCATGCTTTGGTATTGACATGCTTAGTTTGGCGCAAGTGAATTGAGGGTGAAACAAATTGGCATTAAAGCAAGTGTGAAAGGTCCAAAAAAGTACATTTGAAGATATTTCTGATCTCCAAAAAATAACATTTCACTATTTTTCGTCATGCAAACTATCACTTATTAAATTTTCTCGAAAACATGGGGGGGGGGGGTCCCATAGAAAGATTTTTTAATGACGTAAAACAAATTTTTGAAAAAATACAGAAAGGCCGTCCTTTCAGCACAAGTGAAATAATCCACAGGAGATAAAATTGAAATATTTCGCTCGATCACTTAAAAGCATTGTGCCCCGTCTCCTTCAGAAGGGCGTTACTCAAAAAAAATTTCTTCGAAGTTCAAAAAAATGTGAAAAAATGCAAGGTGAAATTTAAAAAAAAAAAAAAAAAAAAATGAAAAAAAGGGGAAACGAAAATTTGACAATAAATATTATAATTTGGGTACAAGCATGTGTAATAATTTCATTATTAGGAAAAATTTTCAAATCTTTTTTTTACAAAGTTTTGAAAATTTTTGAAAATTTACAAACTTTGAGGCAATTTTGCAAATTTAAAAACATTGAGTTGGAAGACAAAAATTTTTACCACATCATTTTGAGTTAATATCGTAACTATTGTGACCCCGCTATTTGCAAATTCCACCCCCCCCCCCAGACCCAGACTAAGTTTAGCGGATATGATATTATCCGCACAGTAGTGTGATAGATACAAAATATACCAAAAAATTGCGCAAACAGATTAATTAACGTTTTCAAAAATGGCCCCCCTCAAAAATCGGCAGGGTTGAGGGTCCAAAACTTTAGCCAGGTATGTATCTCGATAGTACGCTCCTATTACCAAAGTATCATGTCAAAGTTACACCGGGGAAAATTTATCACGCTTATCTCTCGATGGCTTTTGGCTATAATTTCAACATTCGATATTTGACATCAAGTAACAGATCAATCAATTAGACACTGAAGCACCAAGATCGGAATCTCCTTATTCAGGGGTGAAGGGAATATGTTTCTGTTGGCTAATTCCGGCTCGATGGTCATTGGTCACTCAGAAGTTATTCTTTCTCCAGATAGAACATAGAAATCCCAACGAATCTACGTCTCATCTGCATCTGAGATGTTGACCGATCAGAATTATGAACGAGTGGAACAGGACGCTGCTAGCGAAGCTGTCGTGAGGAGCTTTGAACCAAAAATTTCCGTAATCCCCTTACCGCTGTACCCGTTGATTCCCATCTTGGTGTTTCAGTTTCTACAAAAGACACTTATTAAACGCTCCTTTAAAAAATTATTTATATCACATCAAAGGAGCAAAAGCTTACTGATATTGGATCACCTTGCATTTAAAATCGTGCATGCAGATTGCACCTTAACATGCATAAAACTATATGCAAAACATTATACTTAGATAAGCACGTGCCATTAGGGAAAAGCGTTTTGAGCATCGCTATAATGATAATGAAGAAAACGCATCATCAAAATCTAGTAGGTACGTATAAAAATCAGCCATCTTGTACAGTGTAGGTCGATTGAAAATAACATAGGGAATTTACTGCATCCGAGGTATTAAAAAATTTTCAACTTGTCTTATTTCTGGTGAATACAAGTAAAATTTCTATAACAAAATCGAATTGCGTTTTTTTTTTAAAGCCTACTTTGCCAAAAAAAAAAAAAAAAAAAAGTAGAAAGAAGAAAAAAATACCCTCGAAAA
>FIZR01021238.1:0-24675 GCA_900060175.1 Ferrisia virgata | reverse complement strand
AAAAAAAAAAAAAAATTTGGGGGTTTTTTTTTTTTTTTTTTTTTTTTTCAAGAAAAAATTTCCAATAAGAATTTTAAAAGAAACTTTTCAGGTGTTTTATTGCCAGTGAAATAAAAATAAAAATAATAACTAAATAATTCCGTTTTAATTACACTTACCAATTATGATATTTCACTGCATTGTGTATTATTTGTTTTTTTTTTTTTCGAAAATTAACAGTTGACTAATTGAAGTGTTTGAACAGTGCCAATAATCCTGTTAACAATGATGCAATAAACTAAAGCTGAGTATTGATGCTTTTCATTGAGGGGGGATTTGAGTTAAACCTGAAAACAATAATGAAATGAAAAATGAATGATAATAATTTACAAACATAAACGATGAATTTTTAAATATTCAATAGAATTTCGATTCTTTACTCATCTGAGAAAGATTTCCGAACTAAAATACTTCAATTTCAAAAACTAATTACGCAGCGAAGTCAGCAAAGTAATGCTTCCTCCTCTGCAAGACTTCAATTTTTCAAACGTCAGTAAGCTGGTTCTTTAATTCAAAAGGAGAAACTAGAGCGCAATAGATAATAAAAAATTGAAAAATTGAATTTTTTGAGATAAATATGAAGAGAAAGCGGATATTTTGATGCATCTAATCAATCGTATATGATCACTCATCTGCGTTACCTTTACCCCTCTCTAATTGGCTATCCATCTGTAGATTTTTAGCCTGATTTTCAATGTCATATTATCAATGAAAACCAGGATACTACAGTCTATCGACCAACGGTGGATCGGAGGATCAACAAAATCCGTTTTGGAGTCGTAGATGACCATGAAGACGATTTTTAGCCGTGTCAGACATTTATTTTTATTTATTTACTTTTTTCTGAACGTTAAAATCATTTACTCCGCTTGATACCAACCGATATCGCTCCAATTCGGTCAATCGGCTCATTTGGGTCAAAATTCTTTATTCCTCCATTTCGGGAGGAGGGGGGGGGGGTTTCTGAGGGGTCAAAAACTTAAAAATTGCTCCTTTTAAAGCTAATTGATAGAGAATCAAATGTCTAAAATCAACCTCCTTTGTCGATTAAGAGGGGAGATATGCAGGTTTTACCCCATTTTGACCCTGAAAAAGGGCTGTTCCTTCCCTATCTCCTCACTAAATTGAGTTAGGAAGTTGAAATTTGGTACGTACATTCAGTTGTAGCCCTAGATGTGCCTTTTGAGGTTTTCCAATTTTTTAGCTCCATTACACTCCCTCACTCACACCCCCATAAAAGTGTTTTTTCTAATTTTTGGAGTTTTTTGAGTTTGTTCCTCACATAACTCCAGCAAAATTGGAAAAAATGTATACCTTTGAGATTTTGGCTGCATAGTGTTTTAAAAGATCCGAATAAGCACCCCCTAAAACCTTACACCCCTACCATTTCAGCTTTCTCCTTGGAGAAAGAGGAGGGGGAGGGGGGTGAAACGTGCTTCAAAATTCAATTGCTGCCCAAAATATTGCAATGTAAGCAGTTTAGTGGTAAAATGATTACAGAAATGGATTTCTTGAGCGAGAAGAGAGATATCTGTGAATTACGTTTGAAAATAAATTTAATATGGTTGAAGAGGAAAACATTTAAAATTTTTGGAAAATGGTAGGCTTTCGTTATCATTCAGAAGGTGCCGAGGGGAAGAAGTTCTGAGGTCCCCCCCTCCCCTCCGAAAATTCGCATACATCAATTTTCGGGTGTTCTTAGAGTCGATTTCATGTAAATCAATCCCGCTGAACACAAATACGACGTTACTTTCCACTTGATCAGAAAAAGTACTCCAAATTTGGAATTAACCCCAACCTCCCCCCCCCCCCAATTTTCAATTAAATTTGAAAAATACCCCAAGAAAGTTTGGTTTTTGCGCCCAACTGAAAAACAGATACCATGGTCTAAGAGCTAAGGAGCTACAAGCTCCTAGAGTTGCTAAATTTTGCCTATTTTTCCCATGAAATTTGGGGCACGTTCCACCTCATTTCCCGAGATAAGCTCAACAGAAATTGGTGTAAAATTTTAGGTAATACCTATCCGAACCCTTCATAACATTCTACAATAAAAATCTCGAATTTACCAATTTTTTCCAGTTTTAATATCAATGAGACCTGGAAAAGTTAACAAAATAAAATGTACGATATTCAATAAAGGAGGAGGGGGGAGGGAGAGAAGTAGAGAATTTTTTAGAGCATGCGCAAGTAACCCTTCAGCGACAATTTTTCAAAGAGTATTCCAAATTTTATCCAATTACTCGAATGCAATGGCAAACCCAATAGGGGGGGATGTTCCAGGGCTGTATCCCCCACATGGTGAAAAACTCAAATGTTTTTTACACTTACGCCGAAATTAATATCCACATCACTTAAAACCCATCACTTTGTTAATAAAACTTTAAAATTTTAAAACTAACCTCCGAAGAATGCTTTTTTTAGGGCTTCAAAGTCCCATCGTTCTTAAATTTTACCCTCACGTTACACGTTAATCACCTCCCTTGAAAAATTTCTAGGTGTGCCAGTTGCACAAATGGAACATAAAATGTTTTAGTGAAAAAAAACGTCAATTTTTTCTGAATCTCAGCTTTTACAAATAAACCGAAAAATAAACATAGCCCTGTCGAGCAAAGCTAACTGAAAAGTTTTGGCAAAATACGATTTTTCATCGATAAAAAATCACATTTTCCATGTTTTATAGAGAAAAATGAGAAAGATTCTATTTCAAAAATGTATAATAACGAGTTCGATGTGGTGATAAGTTGGAGAGGGGAAAGATTAAACTGCAAAACCCTCGTGACTACTTCTAGCACATTTTTTGACCTCATTTTACAAGTTTCTATTTTCGGGGGAAAAAGAAATGCAAAAGCGATTCAGTCGATCCACCTTAATGCCATTTAACTATCAAGTACACATTTGAAATTATGACATGAGCTGCCTACCTTCCGATAGTTTGCATTCTTTATGGAATAAATTTACACTTTTACAGCAAGATTATAGATAGGTACGTTGCTTTCACGACGAATGATACGTACAAAGGCTCTGGCAACTCGTAGTATTGGAAAATTGCACGTTTATGTTGGCTTAATACTCGAAGAAATACACTTGATCGGTCATGACGTCAATTCAAAATACAGGGATCTACAATCAAAGAGTAAATTAGAACAAAGTATGAAGTTCTGTAAACATAGATAGATTACAAAACAAATAATAAAATTTATTTTAAGACGATGCTAAACAATTATGAGCTCAACATTTTTCCACGTTCACGCTTATTGTTGAACGTATCGAATAAAATCGACGCTTGTTTACACCGTTCGTCTGATCATCCCCTTAAGTCTTAAATTGACTGCTGCATTCGCCTACCCTACTTGTTGAATGTTAATCTACAAATATAAATAAAAAAAAAAAAACCGTGTACAATGTGTTCGGGAGGTAGGTAGGTCTTAGGTATTATGCATACGTGTAAAGCATTTCAGATTTGGATCATCGCACCGACATACATCGGTTTATTGAACCGATATTAAAACCATACGTAGCAGTTATTAGATATTCATTTCCTGTATCTGCTATAACCGTAGCGGAGACAGTGTCGGTGTCGGCACATAAGGCATACAAAAATGTACACATAGGACCCATCATCATCGTCAGCATCATACGCACACGCATGAGATCAATCGCCTCTCAAGTGCGGCGATTCAGTTTATTTAATTTTAAGACCAAGCCAAGACCAAAACTAAGACCAATAAGAAGAAAAATGTACGTCGACGGCGCGATATACTACGAGTCTACCCTGCTCCACCCAGAGCCTTTCTTTACCCCTATCCAGACGCATCCAGTATACCTACACGTCTCTTTCTCCTTATTTTAGATGAAACTCTGTATTACTTATGTACACAGTACTCTTTAATACGTATGCATTGTGTGTATACAGAGCATACTTATTCACACACACATACAAATACATATACCACGACGTACATAAAAATGCTATTTTTACATGACAGGATGAACAACGCGTCCAGGGCGTCATCGTATTTAGTAAGGTCGAAGCACGACGCTAAATGTCGACGCGTACCGCGTATCATTTCTCGACGTTTGTACTGCTATCGGCGTAAAATCGGCGAAAATCCGTTGCCTTCGGGGGTATCTTCCTCGACCTCGGGTACTAGTCGTCCCAGTGAGCTTACAGGTTTGTATTTTTCATTTTTCTTTCGCTGAAATTTTCATAAGCACGCGTAGTAAAATAGTGAATAATCGAACTGTACGTATAATTACGCGACAAATACTTTTCTTTTTTTCACAATTACGATGAAAATTTGTGTACAATTTTAGAATAAGTGCTTGGATATGTTAATTAATTTATCAATTGTGCTTTCTTATTTCTTCCTTTTACCTCGCAAGCATATTCTTTTTTGCCAAACATCGATGCAAAAAGTTAATGCAGTATTTAGTATTTTCAGACTGACTCGTGGGTTACTCGTTACGTGCTCAACGGAACAATCTTCGAAATTTTGAATTTTCAAATCTTGCATCTACTCCACGCTTACACGAGATGGTTTTTAGATTTAAATAAAAATAACTCTTTGCACCGCTTCTAGCTTTTGAAACTGACAGCATTTTTTTATCGCGATGATATTTCTTATCTCCTCCTGGAAAGAAAAATTTTCAAATTAAATTACTAAAACTGGAATAATAAAAATGTCAGGTAATCTTAAAAATACGCCAATAGTTGAAAATTCATCCAAAATTCAAATTTCGACTCACTCGCACGTAGCCACACATCAACATGAAACAAGTGAAAAATATTCTCGACAATATTTGCAGTTGAGCCCATTGCAAGTAGAATGATCTTCTCTTTGTAGCTTTTCAGCCCCTGCAGGTACATTAAATACACAATTAATTCCAGTATCTAAATATTCACTTATTAAATAATCTATGAAAATAGTTTTGTTGTCTCGATACATTATCGAAATATTCCACATGTTGAAAAGAATGCCAAATATTTAGATGCACAAACATTAGAAAAAATATAATGAAATGAAAAAAGTATAGGTACTTAAGGAAACTTAAAAATTCTGAATTTTGAAAAGAAATAAAACGAGAGAAAGAAGAGAAAGCATAGTAAATGGTGGAAACCCTCTTTTTAAAAATTCAAACAATTCAAGAATAATAGCCCTTGTTTTTCAGCAGTTAAGCATAGGCGAAGATAGGTCAACATTTTCAGAAGGGTTTCAGTCTTTCACCATCATTTCTGAAAGGGGCGAAAAAATTAAGATACAATCAAGGGTAAAAGGGGTCCAACAAAAAAATGCATTTAACAGCATTTTTTACCTCAAAAAATTAAAATTTCGTTATTTTTAATGGTACAAAATATCATTGAGGGGGGGAGGGGAGGGGAGTTAGCTGAACATATGAGTCGACTTGAGCCTTGCCATGCCCTGCCCGTTCTTTATCTCCGCATATGCACTCGAATTGTTACATTGTACGAATTTTCCACGAATTAAAAACTCTTGAAACGTGAAAAAAATTCAATTAATTTTTTTTTCAAATGATTTAGTACTCGGTAAAAAATGAAAAATAACTAAATTGAAATTATTTTAAGATTTCATGGTGGAAAATAGAAATCATAAAGCATCATAAAATGCACTTCTACCCTCCACCCCCCCCCCATCTTCCATCGAGAATAAAAAGATTGAAAAATGTTTACATTTAGGCTAATTTTTTTTCTTAAAACTCCTAAAAAGAACACTTTTGAACCGTTAAAAAGTCCATACTTTCAAAATTTCGCCCTTTCTTCACACAGAAATACCATTTACCATTTAATTCATTTATATAAATTCAGATCAAAAAATTGTACACAGAAAATAAGTAAACTCACGCCACTGAGGTGGTGCAATGGAGCTAATCTAAATCTACATGCCAAATTCCAACCTTCTAGCTCAACTTTGATAAGAGATATGCGTGAGATAAACTGAAAAAATGAAAAAACCCGATCAAAGAACTGCATTCTTGGGGCTGTGAGGGGATGCAATGGGACCGAAAAGTTGAAAAAAACACCAAAAAACACACCTCAAATCTCTCCTAAATCTACAAATCACATTTCAACCAACTAGCTGAATTTGGAGGGGAGATGTGCACGAAATAAACTCGAAAAATAAGGGAAAACGACCAAAAAAATCACTTTTCGGGGCTGTGAGGGGGTGAAATAGGTCTAAAAAGTTGAAACCATCAAAGGCCACGTCTAAGAGTCTTTCTAAATCCACATGACAAATGTCAATTTTCTAGCTCAATTTGAAGGGAAGATATACGTAAGATGGCCACCTTTTCAAAGTCAAATTAGAGAAACCCTCTCTCCCCTTTCATACTTCCCCTCGGAGGCTGATTTTTGGACATGTTATACAACTTTTGATTATTTATCGATTGGTTTAAAAACGAATAAATTTTTGCATTTCAGCCTCTTAGCACCCCCTCTCCTAAATTTGGGCATAATTGAATTTTTTGACCCAAGGTCATCCCAACTCAAAAATATCAAATCCCCTGCTAATCCAAACCTAATGGTCGAATTTGACCAATTTTGATCGGTATCGAGCTGAACTAATGATTTATGGTTTCGAAAAAAAAAGGTAAATAAAAAGGAATAAACATTTGACATGGCCAAAAATTGTGTGAATGGTTTTTTAGGACTCCAACTCCTCCCCCGCCACCTTCATCCTTCGTATGTTGATAGGCGTTTCATTAACAATTCGTTATAAAAATCATGCTAACACAGTAGCTTTTTTTTTGAATTTAAAAATCTTCAAGTACTGGCTTTTGAGGTTTCTAAAAAAGGAGAAGATAAGTAGAGGTATTCTCAAGACTTAAACGAAAGTCTTGTGAGTTGACCTACGTTGTTTTCACACTTACTGAGTTTAAAAGTACCGAATATATTACATTTCATAACTTTTAATCGGCCAAGGAGGAGGGTGGAAGTACTCTTTGAAATATTACATTCAGACGGTACACATCATAAACCATTTTCAGCATCAAAACTTCGATCATATTTTTCGGAGATTACTACTTCGAAAGTAAAAATTTCCGGTGTCAAAGCAGAGATCAGCTAATCCAAATTAACTCATTTTAAATATCCAAATTTAAAAATCCGTCTCATTTTCTTCAGCTGTAAATACGCAATTCGCAATTTCTTCATCGTCGGTCAACCTTTCGAGATATACATTCGTACCTATTTTACTACGGAAAATCATTCAAGTAAAGGCATAAAACAAAATGAATCATCGATCGATAGAATAAAATCAGATATAAATAACCAAAATATCCAATTTACTTTCGAACGATTACGAATATCACGTATCTGTCTCTACCTTCGTTTCTGCGACGCTTTTGGTTGGTCGTTGGAAAAACACAGAAAGATGAATCAGAAACTCTCACGATTGCACATGCCCGCCTTTGAATTCACCATTAGGCGTTTCCGGTAACGCGAAAAAAGCTCGTCCCCTGCACTTGCGTACCGATGCCATTGCTGGAAAAAGAAGTACAATCATTGGGTGGAGGTACCTTTGCGTATACCTTACATAAGATTACGATAACAGATACGTAATCGTACGTAGGTAGAGGTACAGTCCACAGGGTACCGAATATTAAAATACAATCGCGGCAGCATGTTTTATACAGCGCAACTCGTTCGTGGTTCTGGCGCGTTCACATTTAAAAATCAAATAAATCACCTCCACCATGAAAGTATTTTTAAGGATAATTAATTCCGAGAAAGTTCAGCGAAAAGTTCACATCGTCGTCGGTGGTGAATGGCTCGCGGTATATACCTTTACCTACTCGTAGTCGCAGGTATACGAATACGAAATCGCGTGCCTTTGATATCGATTTCGATATAGAAAGCAAAATGAATACAGTAACGTGGCACTTACACGTTTTAGGGCACCGGTACAAAAACTTGCGGGACCGCCGATACCGACGTGAAATGCGTTCAAGTCGCTAGCTCGTTTGTCATTTTACACTTACGTATACTCGTATAACGATTAAAGGCCTCTGTGTGTTGCTTATTTGCATCTTAATTGTTTTTTTTTTTTTTTTTTTTATTTTGCCAAGATTTTCGGCGACGCCGGCCACCACTCGCCACTCGTATCGATTTTCTTTTTCTAAAACGTTTGTACTTTTAACATTTATAACTTAATTGTTCTTTTTATTTTCTTTTCGTCAAGATTTCTCGCCCAGGGTCATCGATTTATCGACGTTTAGCGAAACAATTTTGAAATTTTTGGTAAAATATCCGCATAAAAGGAGCTACTCTACTGATAGGTAAGTTTATCATGTTTTAGCGTCAAAATTCAATGTCCGATCGAAAATTTGCTTTTAGTTTTGTTTTTCAACTGTAAATTTCGAATTATTCTTTTTCTTATCAAGAAGTGACGCTTTTAAATGTATTTTAATCAATCGAATCAATTATTAGCTCGCTGATTAATCATCACATTTTTCCAACGTTCAAAATAATGATCTGGGGACCAATGAAAATAATTTTTCGGTGAACTATTGCCTTTTGTTTTCTTCGCCACTTTTTCGTTGAAATAAGAATCGACTGATTTTTTTGAAATTATTCGATGAAGATTTGATAAAACGGAAAGATGTATGAAAACAGTTGCACATCCATATTTTTCACGTACTGCTCATGCAAATATGAAATTTCAGTAAAATCTATCCAATCTGTGGCTGGTGGGAAATCCTTTCCATCGTTGTACTAGATTATGAGAAATCTTCGTAAATTTCTAATTTTTTCTCATCAATGACCACCTATAAAGTATAAAGTTTTCCAAAATTTCAACATTGAAAATTTTTTAAAATAAAGCTTAGATCACAAATTTCAAAAAATTTCACCTTTTTGAAAATTTTGAAAAACTGACAGGTGATATTTTGCAGTAATATTTGCCACTCAAAAAAAAAATTTCATAGTTTTCTGCAGCCTTACTTCTGATTCCGTATTCTTTTGCTTGCTTATTTAGAAAAGGTTCCCCTCTCTTCACTTTCACACCATCAGAAAAACTGAGAAGTAAACACCGTAATTTTTTTCTCCTGAATAAGGAAGTATGAATTGCTTCATAATTAACCAATCGAATCTGTAACACAACATTTTAAAAATTATCAACAAATTCGGATAATTTTTCTGCCTACCCCCCCCCCCTCCACAAGCGACTCTGGCAGGAAAAAAATACGTTATTATTCGAATCAGCCAATGAAAGTGCCTAAAAATGGCAAGAAACATCGAAAAAATTGCTAAAATGAAAAAAAAAAGTAAAGTACAACGAAAGTTTGATTAAATTATACAAAAATTAGATAAAATGAAGGAAATAAATTTGAAAACTTGTTCAGAGTAATTTGGTAATCGTTTAAAACCATTAACCTTATTTGAAAAGCACAAAAAAATTTTTAATATCAAAAAAATGCATAAAATACGATGGAAAATTGCATACAGCTGATTAAAGAGCCGAAATAAGAACGAAAAATATTCTTAAAATGACATGAAAATTACATAGAAATTCATACACGTTAATACTAAAACGTGTAAAAAATGTTTGAAATTTTAAAATATTTTAATTAATTTTGAACAGTTTTCGAAGTCATTTTAACGATTATTATAATACATTAATAACGTTCAAACAATTCCGATAGAGAGGTAGATGCTAGATGACCACTTGGTGAAATCTTCCTTACATCAAGTTATTTAAATGCATAACGAAATCCTATTTTTTAATGCACTAATAACCCTGCTTTACGTTCTTTTCCATATTTCCAGCGATCCATTGGTACAACTACGAAGCGAAATGAACAAGACAGCGTATTTCAACCATAATCTAATGAAACGTCGATACTCTGTGCCGGAGACAATAATGCGAAAGCACAAACTACAAGAGTTACTCTCGAAAAAAGCCTCCATCGCAGCCGAATCAAAACCACCTTCCGTCGTCAAAGACGAATCGTGCCAAACAGAAGAGCCCTTCGATGGTCGACGTAAAAAAACATCGAAAAGGAAACGCGATGGTTTACGATATTTCAAAAAATCCAACACCTATTGCCAATACAAGAGCTACCTGCATAAGAAAAAATACCACCGTGAAATTAAAAGCGGAACTTCGGCTACTGAAGAATCAACATGCACTTCGTCTCCGGCCCTAGGTTGTCATTCCATCAGCAGCACGAGTTTACCTATCTTGGTCGACGTGAAAAAATGTCACGAGAGTAAGCCCGTGTCTAGGCAAACTTCAGCACCCAGTTCGAGCGAAGAATTCGAAAAACTCGTCATTACGGAGACGAAAAAATCCACTTCCTCGTTACATCCACTTCGACAGCCATCCCTTCGTCAATTATCAGCTCTGGAAAGTGAAGACTTATGTAAACACGATCATCAGTCCAAGATGTTGCATCCTATACGACAATCGTCTGCTCCGAGCTCTAGTGATGAAAAACATACATCTCGTAATGATAAAATATCCGATAAATTTTTCGATTCTTCTAAACGTGTTCATATAAAAAATTACAAAAGTATGGATCAGAATACTAGCGGATATAATACAATTTGCGGCAGTCTAGACGAATACACGACACCTCGTAGAAAGTCTCCGGATAACGTGAAAATTGCTACCATCGAAGAACAGCCTCGAGAAGATCGTAAAAATAAAATGTATCCGATTACTTTTCATTCTGAAAGTGTTTTTTTGCATCCTTGTCAACAAGGTATCATATCGCATAAGCAGTTTCATCAAATAAGTATACAAATGGCACCGGATGATGTTCCTCAAAAGCAAAAAATCGAAACTGAACAAAAAAATGATTATTTCAAAACCGAAATAAAACTTAACGTCAACGATTCTAAAGATCAAGAAGCCAAAGTATCGTCTCAATGCACAGATCCTTCGGCGAAAGGTACGTTTTTTTGATGATTCGTTAATTTATTACGTTTCCATGACACAGGATACAATCTCAAGACAGGAGAGCAGAAACTTGCTTAAACTGGACCTATTTTGCAACATTCATAATTATCCTTTTTTATACTCGGATGTTACTGCAAAAAATCGAATTTCATTTGATTTCCATTTATATAGGGATATATTCGCTTGTAAGGGTAAAGGGAAAGGGGTGGAAATTGAATTCTTTTTTAGGTAGATTTTTACCATTTTAAAAATAATTCAACATAATTACTTGTATTATTATAACCTCAGCCGAGATAATATTTTATCAAAACGAAAATTTCCAACATCATTTTAAAAATCGATCAATCATACTTGCATCAACATTCATTGAATCTAAAATTACATAAAAGTCATTTAAGTAGGTTCAATTACAAAATTATTCTAGCTTATCAAATATTCTTACCGATTAAAAATTACCTACGCAATTTCTGGCTTGATTTATTTGCGGTAGGACTGCTCATGCTTGAAAAAAAAGATTGATTTTAATAGATAGGTAGTACTAATATTAGAAGTACCCATCGTTTATTTTTTTAAAACTCATTTACACAAGAGCACTGCGTTTTATTTGGACGCAATTAATCAAGATAACAAATCATCTCTTCATAAACTACGTTCCAATTTCCGTTCGATTTACCTGCGTATCTGAATGGCATATTTATTCTGGGATCTTTCCAAATCGTAAAAAGGCGACCAGAACAAACACAACTTCCATTAATACGTATACCAGATCTAGAAACAATAGAAATCACTCATTAAATTCAATGAACATAATTTTTAATTTTTCATTAATAATTAATCTGGTCGATTAACAAACTCGAAATTAAACTGCCATTAAGTTTCATGATTAAAACTTACTAGTTATCGGTATAATAAACGCAAAATATATATCTTATTTTCATTACAGACAAAGCCTCATCGGCGCCCATACCTCGCCCGGAAGATACGCCTAAACAGAGTATTACACCAACAGTGCAAATAACCGAAGAGCCTGCTTCACCTCGACCAATTCAGGCGCCGGAGGAAGACTCGTATGATTGTTCTGTACCAGCTCATTATCCAATTCAAGGTACTGATAAATCGAATTTGAAAATCGAGGTGGATGTTGGTAACGTCGATATACCGACAAACTTGCACGATGTTTTACTGCGACATCAGAAGCCTTCTGCAGAACTGGAACCGGTGGCTTCGAAACCGAAAGAAGAGAAAAAGTTCAATTCGAAAGCGGCGTGGAATTACTTATTTCAAAAACTCGGTGATTCGTATCCTCGACGGTATCTGCTAAAGCAACCGGTATTCGAGTATAAACCCCAATTCGGTAGATATTATTCCGAGTTGCCAAAACCCGAACGTACAGAGATCCCTCCTAAGGTGTTATTCAATAACCAAACGTATAACATTTTATCTGGTAATTTGTTACCGAACGAATGCAGGTCAACGGTGAATCCGACGATAGAAGCGGAGCATTTAAGCGATAGTGATATCAGCATTCCCGACAGTTTGGAAGATTTCCAGCATCACAGTACGAAGAAATGCCACAACAAATATAACAAATACGACGAGAAGCTTGCACGAGGCGACATACCCGTCAAACCGACCGTAAAGCCGAGTAAAAACAAAGGCGTAGCGTATTTTATACCTTTACTGGATTCGAATACGACTAAACCAATAATGCCGGCTGAGCTACGTAAAAAACTTTGTCAACGAAATGAAACCCTCTCGAAACATTCCCTCTGTTCAGAGCCTTTTATCGCTGCGACGAAAAAATCACCTAGAAATAAATTTATACATAAACAAATTCAAACTTGTCTAAATTCCGATGATAGTTTGAAAAAACGACGTAAAAAATTCGCCGAAGGAAATCTTCAAAAAAATTCCGAATCGCAAACCGAACTCGATGAAAAAATTAAAAACATTCTTCTTTCCGGTATAGAAGAATCGTCGTCGCCGGTTAATCATCAGCAACGTCTAGTCCAAACTACCTACAATCAATCGGTACAAACCGAAACAGCCAACGAACCCATCATAAGTGAATACATGGAAATGTTCAACTTATCATCTCCGACATCCAATAATTCCAACAACAACTCTGAATTTTTCAATAATGATCGTCTGTACGAAGTTATTCTTAGCGAGGAAGAAGTCGGACGAGTGAATTCGAATAACTTTTATCGGTCTTTTAAAAAATGCAGACGTATTTATTATCCGAATAAAGTTGCTGAACAGAGATCGGTCGAAGAAGCCAGATCTTCTCATCAGAATTCCAATACACCTACTTTCTCGACTTACCAAAAAAAATTCAAAGAGTTCAAAAAGCAGAACACGGCGGATAAAATTTCGCCTACTCAAAATCATTCCAGAGTTACTGAAGCATCCGGCGAATTGCTCCCATTGCCATATCCTAGAATGAAAAAAAATCGTGAAAAGCCAAAAATTATATCCAAAATTCCAGGTCCGAAGAGGTACTATCAGAAATTTGAAGCGATACCCGAAGAATTATCTAATTCGTCAGATAGCGGAGTTCCTTTCGATCTACAACTGAGTGGAAATTCCGATGAGAATAACGAATCGATGCCTGGACACGGTAGCGACGAAGAAATTCGCAAAGTTGACGAAAATAAGAATTTAATTGATGAAGATTCTACGAAATTTAATGAAAAAAAAATTAATGATATAGGTAAAATTACGAATGGAGTAGATAATGATAAGGATCGCCATGAAGATGATAATGCGACGATGGAAAATTGCCAAATAGAACAGAAATCGCAAAAAGGTCGTGATTCCTTGTTAGCATCGAACGAACACGAAGAGTTGATAACTTTATCTAAAGGATGGATCAATTTTTATCTTCTGAAAGGTGTCAGCACAGAAGAAAATAGCGCTCCGGAAGATACCGAAGGTATGTTTTCTTTTCTCACTAAAAAGAATCAATAAAGCAAACGAGAAAAAAAAATATGAGACAAATCATCTATGTGAAAATTTAAATTTTCTACTTCTCTGTAATGAAGTGAAAGCTATTAATAAATGCAAATGCAAGCTTACAATCATACAGTCATCGATGCTTACAATATATTAATTTTTACAGATCACTTTTCTATAACCAGTGTTACCTATTGAATAAAAACAAAAGCTTTGGTTCTATATAACATTTGACTGTTTTGCAATTTCAGAGGAAAACGTAGCACATTCGGAAACCATTCAAATACCTCAACAATATACTATTCATGTTCACGCAACACCGGAACAACCGTTACAAAACGGTATAAATTCAAGTTTCCCAGGCCTTTGTAAATCAACGAAAAAGTTTTACAAGTGTGAAAAATTAAACCAAATACATACTAGCCTACCAGACATACCAACCGCATCGTCAAATCAAGGTAAAAGTAGCGTCATTTGCGACAGTAAAGATTCACAGTTGCAAAACATGTTACCTAAGTTACATTGTAGTGATGACGACGAATCCGATACATCAACTCACCGAAAATGCAAACTCCTTAGTGGCCAATCAAACGAACCAGTTGGTTGTAAGTACGTTGAATAGGTTCATTACGTCGTATAATCGATTATTGTTCCAAATTCCGAAACATTTAATGTAAAAACTAAGTCCTGTTTCAGTACAGCGAGAGGCTACAAAACAAGAAAATTCCATCAGTACTGTTACAACATCAAGCAACCATTCGGAAAGCCCCTGTGAAGAGCTTCCAGGACGTCATGTAAAAAAATTCCAAAGATATCAACGTCCACACACGTACCATTCGACCAGAACAACCAGTCAGTTTTACTTCTAATTATACTCTGGCATTCTGTCATTTAAGATGTGTTTCGAACCTAATCACATTTATACCTTTATTTCGTTTGTTTACACACAGGAAACCAATGGTCATTAACGTTGAAAGGTAGCAATGACGATAAACGTGTAAACGATATTGAAATGCAATTGTCGCTAAAGAACAATCCTAATCAGTGCCTTCCATCGAATCAATCTTGGAAACTGACATTAAAGAGTGAAAACACCGGTAAACTATTATCGTTTCTTTTATCGTTTCGTAATGCAAGATGGTGATTATCTTACTTGTGAATAATACGATTACAGAAATGTCGCAGTTGACCAGATCATCTAGACAAACCGCCAATCGAGGTTATTTACCGCATTTGAATGTCAATTACAAAATGTTGCCTTCTCCAAATTATCACGAAGTAAGTTGATCTTGAACAACGTTCAATTTCACTATTATTCTTGGATATCGTCCAACATACCGATGATGTATTTCACAACAGAGGTAAAACTTTCTGGAATACGAAATTATCAATTTAATCGACGCTTTTTATAAATATAAGTTAATATGCTTCAACCGAGTTCTTAAAATGAAACACCGACAGCACGGCGTCTGTTTCAAATCAAATCTGAACTACGTATTACTTTTGGGCTTGGCCGACTGCTTGGTAACAGTTTTCTAGTAATAAATGTTTCGTGAAAACTATTATACTACCGTATATTAACCAAAATACCACAAATATAATACTTATTCACTTTCAAAAACACCATATTCGAATCCATTTTGCCATAATTGGGTGATTCAGCGGTTATTTTTCGAAAACAATAGAACACGGCTGAATTCATGCACGTGCCGTTCGATTGGCTAAAAAATCAGTGTTGCCATTTGATTTGAGTAAAAATGTTTAAGTCATTTGACCGTTAAAAATTTTAAATTCTGTTTATGTTTCTTGCTTTACGTAGGAAAATATAACGGCAAATTATTCAGAAAATAATTCTGGTTCGAATTCCACAATATCTTACGGCAGTAGAAGATACAAATTAGATTCCGAACTTTTATTACAGAACGTTACAAAGTGAGTGGATAATTATTTTCGTATCTCTTTCATAACTTTTCAAAGTTCAAACTATGTAGATGTACATATAACTGCAGTATTCATAGATCACCATCAATACTCAACTTCATCATTACATTTAAAAGTAAAATTTTCATATTTTCTAGTCAGAATAACGATTTGACAGTACAAATACGACATTCGGACGATGATCTGACAGTACGAGGATCAGCTATAACGCCCGAACGTAAACCCAGAGTTCCTACGATGAGTGAAAGAGATCTAACGAGGATGCGTTTAATTAGACAAACAAGCGCCGATACTAGATTATAATAATAAAACAATAAACAATATTTTCCAACTAGTTTGCTACTTTCATCAAAAACGCATTTCATATTAACGATGTATATATTTAATTCATACTCCATAGCAGAATATACAATCTACCGACATGTTATAAAATTAAAAATCATCACGTTAAATGCCTTCAAGAGTTGATATCCGTGAGTTTACTTGTACCTACTATGTTGATAATATACCACAATGATATGAATATCTGATTTTTAAAAATACAAAGGAACAGTAGGTATTATAAATATCACATAGAAGCTAAAAATAAATTGTAAACAGGGTTTGTTATTGTATGAATGGAGGGATGGAGGATAATGTTTACTTGTGTTTGATCTTCGCGATGATGAAGTATTAAAGGTAAGTACATATTCGGAGTTTAGTTAAAAATTACAAAAAAAAATCTTTGGTAAAGTGCATAACTATCACAGAACAAATTATGCCATATATAAAAATTATTATTAGGTACACACGATCACGATTTTTAAATTGGTATTTACACGATGTTATCACACAAGGTTTTTCTTTTTCTAATTCACCCTGTTTACGGTGGTGTGTATTTTTATTACGTTTAAAAATATTCATAGCTTTATTTTAAAAATGACAGTTAAAATCCGACAGCAAATTAGCACTATAAAGGTACGTATTGATTTATTGTTTTCTTTTTGCGGATATCGATTGATTGACATGACAACTATGTATCTGCATATTTCAAAAATACGAGTACTTACTCGATACGGTAATACTCGTACCAGTACACTATATTCCTTTATTATAAGTTTCGCTAAATTTAACCTTTAATTGCTTTCAAATTTTACCTTCCGGTAAAATGATTTATCATAACTATTCTGAGCATTATTCAACGAGCAATACGACACGCGTCCCTACTCAAATCTTACGTCATACAAAAATCACCTTCGTACGAAGAGGGTAAAATTTCGACAAACACAAAAAATTGCACCAAATACACTAGATTACGTTACATGATTCACATAACAAATAAAATTTTACCCCTTTCTTAGGGATACGAATGATGAAAAATCATAACACAATACATTATTATTTATATAAAAATGGAAGCAACGCATCTTTATCGAACTCACCTATGAGTTCTTCACTATACTTACAAACTACACAAGCGAAAAAACGCAGCTACGCGAAAGGACCAAAGAAAAAAAAACAAAACAAAAAACATTACATTATTAGTAGAAATATCCTACGTAACGATTACGTTAAATTCACGATGACTTTCGCAAAACAAAATGGGGGCGAAAAAAATAAACGAATAAACAAGGAAAAACACACAATTATTTCTACAGAAATACAATTAACGATATACAGAGGCGGCGAAAGTGATTACAAAATATAATCCTACTTCTAGAAAAGAAAAATTGATAATAATAATAAGAAATTAGCCGACTTTATATTTATATAAAAAAATGGTTAACTCAGGCGAATTGGGAAGCACACGGGAAACATATAAATTAAACATTTTCTAACCAAGGATGATCTAACACATCCTAGGCGCTAAATCTAACATCTGGGTTTGGTTGCAGCATATGCGATATGAGATCCTTGGCACAATCGGATACGTCGTTCCAATACGGTTCCGGAAATCCGTATTGGCCACTTAAGATATCATCGAACAGCTCTTCTTGATCATTCGTACTGCTCACAAATGGTGGGAAGCCACATAACAGTATATAAAGGATTACACCGGCAGCCCACACGTCAATCTGGAATTTTAAAAATATCATTTATTAGAAAACATTACTCAGTTCGGATGGAAAGATGAAAAAACTACGCATTACGTAATTATTGATGAATTTTCGTTGTAAAAATTCATCATAATTATCGCTAAGTTCCATGTCGATAAGATCATTTGTACGTAATACCAATACGTGTCGAACGTCAAAATGAAACTGATAACGAGGCGAGAAACATTCTTCGCACATTACGAAGAATTACAATTAGGAATTAATCATCTAACGCTGTTAGTTGGTTCGATGCTGCGATACGTTTCAATGTAACGATAGATTTTTTTTCTTATCTAACCGATATAATTAGCACAATTTCATACGAATGCTTTTTAATTTCTCACCTTAAGTCCATAACCAACTTCGGTTAGTATTTCAGGTGCAACGTAAGTTGGAGTACCACAAACCGTGTACAAAGGACCGTTAACTCTGGTTGCTAGTCCGAAATCGCCTACTTTCAACAATTGTACACGATCACCTTCCATCTCCACCTGAAAATTAGTATATACGAAATTGTAAAATAATTTTGGCAAATTTATTTATTTTCGTAAATAATTATTAATGTTTTCATTTTTCTCAACCTTTTTTCTTTTTATTTCGAATATAATTGGTAACACTGTTTTTGTAAATAAGTTCAATTTATCAAACGACAGTTATTCGAAACGTATGGAAATGTATGTCAGTATAAATAATTTCGAGTTTTTGATTAAAAAAATAATAATTTTTTTTATTAGGATAAGTTTGGTTCATTTATTAGAGATATGATTCGTTAATGAACATTTCGATCAATATCAGATCAAACTACGAGCATGTAATGTACACGATTCTTCTTCAAATTTCTACACTAACGATCTAACGTTCATTATTTCCACAATTTGATTCATTTGAAACGAAAGCTAATTCAAAATTCAAATTCGAAACAAGAAAATATATCTCAAACTGATTTCGAATAATGAATGAACAACCAATTTCATCGAATATTACATCATTTTAGTGCAAAACCAAATGAATCAATGCAACGACACAGTAAATATTACCGATCTAAAGATTTTTCTACGTTCATAATCTGTACATACCAGTAAATTTTCTGGTTTGATATCACGATGCAGTATTTTCATATCGTGCAAATAAGCCAACGCGGAGGCTAAATCACGAGTCATTATTTGAGCATCCGGTTCGTTGAATTTCACTCTTCTGGTAATAGCGTCGAAAAGATCTCCTCCCTGATGAGATTAGAATAAATATCATTCATTCAAAATGGAAAAACTAATAAGTAAAATACTCTCACTGATAACAATTAAATACTCACGGTAACCAGTTCCATAATAAGATACAATTCTTTGGGAGTATCGTGTTCGGCGATCAATCTGATGATATTGGTGTGTCCCACGCTACGTAAAATTGATACTTCGTTATCAATCATAAACTCTTTACCGGCTACTTTGGATTTATCGATGATTTTCAGAGCGTAATCAATATTTTTCATTCTACGCGCAATCAAACAAAACAAAGTACAACATTTGATAAAAAGTTGCGTGAGGATTGAGGACAGAGCGGAATGAACGAGTTCAAATTCTAACGTACTTATCCGAGCACTTCCTTACAACGGCGAAATTTCCGTCACCGATCACTTGCCCGATCGAATACCTGTTTAATACTTTGCTAGGGATCGTTTGCATGCTAATGTCGACCTTTTTTACACCGGATTGGTTTTTCATTTGCTTCGACGTATTTGGTAACTTTGGTACTTTTTTGCCTAACAAGATTATTGGTAGAGAAGACCATAAATAAGATGAAAACATTATGCCGTACCGGCCGATTCAATACTAACTACATTACATACTATCGTTAATGGTTTTCTAACGATTAGATCAAAGCTTACGGATATTTACCCGTCTCATCGAAGCAATGCGTTCCGTTCTTTAATTCGGACACCGGCTTCCGTAAACTTTTCTTCAACGATTGAATGGCTTTTAATTCTATAACACGTCGTATTGTCGATTAACACCAATATAAATCAACGAACGCACTTTCCTAAGAATAAGTACTTAAACGCAGATATATGTACATATCAGTCCAACTATACAGCTTTAAGGTGCTGATCGTTAACCTTATCAAGGTACGCGATTCAAGCCCGCTTCTTTCACCCCTCAGGTTTTATTTTACGATACCGATAAATGTAACACAATAAAAACACCACCTATCGATATAAGAAAAACCATTTATATCGTTTGGCAGCACATTATACATACTCGTACCTCAGCCAACCCTTTTTAAAGCCATGCTGTACTTGTATATTGAATATTTACACCTCGTACATGGCGATAAATCCAACTTGTACGAATCATTTGAACCGAATAATCGCCAATGTACGCGTTTTTGCTTCCTTTTCACTTCTTTCTATTGTTATTACATATTCTCTTTCTACGTCCTTTTTACGGCCGTCTCATTTTTTTTTCTTCGTTTACAGGTACATAAAAGTCTCGTCTTATTCGCCTCCCCCGTAAAATCGAACCGATCAATTCATCCAACAGTCGAAGGTGTTAACTTGTCGCGGAATGTTCTCGTTCTCATTTTTCTGCACCATTCATACCGATTGCAACGGCGTACTTGATTGAAAATTATTCAAAATGGCCATCCACCTTGGGCCACAGTACTACGGTGATTCGATAGCCGATCTTTTTACGCAGGTATTTTGAAGAAAAAAAAACATCACATGTTTTTTTTTCGAATACTTATACACTTAGTATACGTACATTACATATGTAAGTATATCTAATCTATGTACAAAAATGTACCATAGTACATACTTTGTCTAAACACTTTGTATGTATCTCCTACGAGTATTCGCTTCGAAAGTAAATCGTATCACGGATAAATATTTACTCACGTCAAAAGCGGATTTACGGTTTGTTGAAAAAAAGTACTAAAAAAAAGATATTTTCCACTCGAGGGATTTTCTTATAATACGTACCTTTTTATACATACTACAAATATTCGTAAGAAGATTAGCATTCGAATAATAATATTTGATGTTCTCAAACAAGAACACGCGATGCGGAATACGTTATAACGCGAACCAAAATGAGTTAATCTTATTACACGCGGTGTCTTTTGGAGTTTTTTTTTTTTCTTTTTAGAAATTTCTAGGCATAAAAGTTAATTTTTAAGAGATTCCTTTCTCCGGTGGCATCGCTAATGAATTATTCAAAAACGTTAACACAGATAGATTGTGGATAGAAATAGGCCAATGCATATGATAAAGGTAAATCGATCATTTTTTAACATTCCTTGATTTACTTGAAAAAATCAATTTTGATATTCTTCAACGATTTGATTTCTTTTCCAACGTGACCCAAAACGCAGCTTTTTTTTTTTGATTTCGTTCGTAGGTTGGCAACATGCAACAGAACTGCAAGCAAACGCGATTGGTTGTATTTTCAAAATATAACCAATCGCATTTGTTTGTACTCATGTTACATGTTGCCAACCTAGTACATTTGATACGAAAATATCATATTTGAAATAAGGAGGGAGAGGATTATACTGCCATTGAGCACCCAGTATCTCATCACTCAGGCTACCGTTATAGCGAACAGAGCCAACTACAGTTACCTGAGAGATCAAAATCACTCTCAAGAGGTTGACAAAAGAACAACGATGCCACACTCGAAATCCCCCACCAAACCCTCAACTCACTGGTTGTTAACTTGTTATTCATCGTTTAAACCCGTAGTATGGACACAGAAACACTAAGATGAAAATATCCTGCTTTAGGAGTAAGGGGATTATAGTGTAGAGTTCCGTTTGTTTTTCCTTGTGAAAGCGCTCGTCACTAATTCTAGATCAACGGGTATTACTCAGAAGTATTCTTTCCTTAGATAGAAATCTGAAGGAATAAGTGAACAGCGCTCCTAATGGAGAAGTTTTCAGTAAGTTTGGTTGAAAAATGTCCGTAATCCCCTCAACAAAAACGATTTTAAAAAGAGAAAAAACGTATGGGAACGAAACACTCTTCACTTGAAAAAGAACAATAAACTTTTGAAACGAAACAGAAACTAAACAAAAAAATTGAGAGCGAATACAAACAAATTGAATAGGAAAAACTCGAAAAAAGTTCAGCAAATTCAACGTTGGATTGACGATTCAAAGGCATAATTTCATACGAAGTTGAATTTATTACTTTGAGTGACTATAAGTTGCAAATTAGGGTTTGATTAACCACTGTATCGTTGAAATTTTGAATTATCTGTAAAGATAGAAATAGAACAGAACGAAATTCTTAAAATAGTTAGAGGGATCAGATCCGAGAGAGCAAATCTAAATATGGGAGTTGAATGGAACGAAATAATCGTTCCAGTCTCCAGGCTCGATAAAATGTCTAACAAAAGAGGTCATAAAATTGCCCCATCCATAATACATAAAAACTAGCCCAGCCAAAATCAGTGGGGGAGGGGGGGGACTTCGCCTACTACTTGAAATGGATAAATGGAAGAAGGCTGGCTACGGAGCCTCAGTACATTTTGAAAGAAAGGAACATGACCCCGGAGCTGAAGAACTAGAAACTGTCAAAGACTGATCTAAAATAAACGAATGGAACTGGAACTGGACCAATACCAGGTCATTTAAGCTAAAACTGAAACCAAAACAAATGTTGATTCTGGTTTCAATTCGCTCGTTATGGCTTTGTTCTACTTTTCTTTTCAATTTAAAACAATAAATACGCTATAATCATAGAAAAACTGACAAAAATTTGGAAACAATGCAGAAAATTGACCTAAAATATGAAAAAGTACGTTAAGGTCCATCAAAAAATGTGTAAAAAGTGCAAAAACTGATCAAAAATCATGAAAAAAATATGAAATAACGTGAGAAAGTTGACCCAAAATTGTTTAAAATCGCAGAAAATTTGGCAAAACTTTGACAAAAATGATCAAAAATTACGAAAATATGTTGACATTTAGGTGAAAATTGGCCTAAAACATGAAAAAATGTTTTGAAAAACAATGAAAATTAGGTTTAAAAAAAGGGTTAAAACCGCCAATTAAACAGTGCACAACATTGATCAAAAATCGCTTAAAAATGTTGGAAAGAAGATGAAAATTGACCTAAACTATGAAGAAAATGGTTAAGAATTATCGAAAATTGGGTAAAAAAAGCAATGAGTGAAAATTTCCCAAAAATCGTTGAAAATCATTGATAATAGGATAAAAATTTAACAAAAAAATGGGTAAAAAGTGCAAAAAATTGATTAAAAATCACGCAAAATTGTTGGAAAATATGTGAAAAATTACGAAAAATCATCGATAATTATTAAAAATGTGGTAAAAATCGGGCAAAAGTGGGTATAAACTGCTGCAAATTGATCAGAAATTATGAAAAACTAGTTAAAATTCGGTGAAAATTGAACAATTGTTGAAAATGACCGGAAATTGATTAAAAATTAGACAAAATTGTAAATAAATATTGAAAGGTGATTAAAAAATTGACACAATTGTGTTGAAAAATGACCAAAAATCGTTAAGAAAAATTGAAAATTGAACACAATATGGTAAAAAGTGAAGCAAATTGATCAAAAATCATGAACAGATGTTGAAAAACAAGTAAAAATTAATCGAAGATGAGAAAAAAATGCAGAAAATTGAAAAATTGATCAAAAATAATTATGAGAATACTCGCTAAAAACTATCGAAAATTGGATAAAAAAAAAATGCAGAAAACTGATCAAAAATCACGAAAAAATTTTGAAAAACAAGAAAAAAATTGACTAAAAATATGAAAAAATTTATTATAAAAAAATCGAAAATTGCTTAAAAAACTTGACAGAAATGTGTAAAAATGCCAGAAATTGATTAAAAATTAGGAAAAACCGGACATATTCGATAAACTTTCACCCAATTTTCGATAATTTTCAACTATTTTGGGTCAACATATACTAGTTTTTTTACATTTTTTCGTGATTTTTTCACAATTTTTGATGTTTTACAACGAATTTTTTCATATTCTAGGTCGGTTTCACCTTGTTTTCAACAGTTTTTAATCATTTTTGATAAATGTTTGCACTTTTTATCCAATTTTTTATGATTCAAGTTTTTTCATATTTTTCGTCAATTTTCACTTCATTTCCAACAATTTTTCATCATTTTGACTCAACTTTCAGCACTTTTTACCATCTGTTTTCAGCTTGTCGTCAACAGCAAAATCAAATCAAAATAAATGAAAATGTCTTTGAAAGAAAAACCTTCTTCTGAAAAAGCTTTATAATTTTGCACAACTTTCTAGTATTATTTTGTTTATTATTAAAGCCAAAAAGGAAGAGTTCAATAATATCAAAATCAGATCAAAGTTTGATATGAATAATAATTATTAATCAGAATATTAGAGGAGTCCTCGCGCATGCGAGGGAACTTGTAAATAAACCTAAGAAAGCAAAATAATAACGTTCATAATCAGAGCCAGAGATCCTGCCTTCATGTGAAGCTCATGAGTTCTAATGGACTGATTTTCAACAATTTTTTTTTCAATCTTCATATTTTTATACATACTTTCGATCAATTGAAAAAAAAATGTTGAAAATAAAATTTTTGCAACTCGCCTATTGAAATCTTATATATATATAATCTTATATATAAAATTCTCCTGTCACAATGTTTGTTACCATACTCCTCCGAAATGGCTTTACCGATTTTTACCAAATTTTTTATGCATATTCAGTAGGTCTGAGAATCGGCTACTATCTATTTTTCATA
>FIZR01021233.1:15058-38930 GCA_900060175.1 Ferrisia virgata | reverse complement strand
CAGGGGGGGGGGGGGGGGGGGGGGGGGGGTTCTCAACACAATGTTCCATGATACTTTTCAATATTTGTATGTTAAAATACTCTGTATCTATTTAAATTAATCTCTGAAAAATTTTTCAATATAAATACCTTTTTTTCATTTACCTTAAGGCAAAGGTAAGAAACAGGCCACCACAATAACGAAAAAGGCGAGTGGTATGTACAGAAGGTATACTGGGGGGCAAGAATTAGAAAAAATCCTATTCCATATGTTATAAAAATAGCAAAGAGACCAGTAACAATACCAGCGCTGACCACAGATACATTCATAAAACTGGCTACAATAACCGCCAAAGTAACAGACACAAGTTTACTCAACGAAAAAGCCATATTTTCGGAATTAAAATTATTGCTAGTGAGAAACTCGACAAGTAAAACAAAGTTTGTATGCTTCGAAAGTATAAGCAAGAACCAAGAGAAAAATTTTAACTTGAATTTTACCGCGGTGTTGGTCTTTTTATATAAACCCACCGAACATATTTCGGTATCATTTTCCTCAATCTAAATGCGGTTCTTGAAATGATAATTTCTTTTTACATGGAAATGTAACGTTTATCTTCTACAATGTCTTCGTGAAACATGTTTTTTTTTATATTTGTGTTGTTTTTTTTTTTTCGTTTTTTCTGATTTGTCCTCTAGGTTGATGTGGGGTTAAGTCGAGGCCATTTTGCGGCTGATTATTATTTGACGCAGGAAAAAAATAAAAAAAAAAAAGCGTTGCTTAGAGGTGCTTTTTCTGCCTGATTTTCGTAACACAACAATCATGAGAATTGAAAAAAAGCCTGGATGCTTCTTTCCTAATCAGCATTGAGGATGGAAAAGGTTCAATGGGACTAAAAATTCTAAACCCCTGAAAGGCACATGTAGGGTGCTTACTGACTGTACATACCTAATTTCAATTTTCTAGCCCAATTTTGAGGGGAGTAATGCGCGGAACGAACAAACATTAGAAATTAGAAAAAAGGACCCCAAAAAAAAACAAATTCAAGACTGTGAGGGGCTGCAATAGCGATGAAAAGTCGAAACCACCGGAAGACACAACTGAGGTCCCTACTAAATGTATATACCAAATTTCAGCTTCCTAGGTCTATTCGAAGGAGAGTTATGCGAAGAACAAACTCAAAAAACTCAAAAAATGAGAAAACCTGACTAAAACACCATATTTTTGGGGCTGTGAAGAGGTGCATGGAAGGTGAGAAGTCGAGATCCTTAAAAAGCACATCTAGGGCCCCCTACTTGATATACATACTAAACTTGAACTTCCTAGCTCATTTTGGTAAGAAGATAGGGGAGCAACAGTCCTTTTTCGAGGTCAAAAGGTGGGGGGAACCCCTCATGTCACCCCTCTTAATTTACCTAGCAGGTTGATTTTTGGATATGCTATGCGACTTTGGATTCTCTAACGATTGACTTGAAAAGAAATAATTTTTGTACCCTCTCCCCCAAATTGGGGCAAAACTAAATTTTGACCCCGAGCAGAGTAAATGATTTCAATGTTCCAGGGAAAGGGTAATAATAATTATCTGGCCTGGCAAAAAATTGTCCTAATGACCTTCTAGGACCCCAAAATGGATTTTTTTGGTATTCCCCCTTCTCAGCCACCGCTGGTCGATAGACTGCAATGGCCTGGTTTTCATTGACAGTATGACGTTGAAAATCAGGCTAAAAAGTAGAACGTTTTACTGAACCTATAATATAATGCCGCCTTATCATGGTAAACCGATGGAGTAATTTTTGTCGACAAATATTTTCAAAATTGTAAGTGAAGCAATATAAATACCAATTGATAATTAACTGGGTACCAGTTTGTTTTTTTGCCATGTCTTGTGAATGTTAATTTTGAGTCGTAGTAAAAGTTTCTTTGCTTATTGGAAAAACTATCTACATGGCAAATTTCAATCACCTACCTACTTCAATTTTAGGGAAATATGTAGACGAAACAAACTAGAAAAAAGTTGACTCAACTAATCTAACTTGACCAAAACACCCATTTTGTCCCTTTTTTGGGGATATAAGGTTGTGTAATGAGGTTGAAAGGCGAAACCCCCAAAAGTCACATGTAAAGCAGTAGGACATCGAATATATCTACACTTCAGTCTCCTTTGCTGAATGGATTGGAGAGTGGAGATGGCTATGCGAAAATTTGATTTTTTCTACTCGTAGGTCGAACAGGGAACTCTCTCCCCCCTCCTCCATCCTCAGCAATTAATTAACTTTGAAGGCTGATTGTTATCAACTATTGGTTCTCTATCGATTAACTTAAGAGTGCTCAGTTTTTGCGATTTTCGTTCCTCAGTATCCCCTCGCCAACTTCGTACATGACTAATTTTCATCTTTAAGTCATCCCCACCTTAGTACGTATAATAGCTGCGAAATTACCACTAAATGATGTGATAAAAATCTCAGCTCCTTAACTTCATTTTTCCATTTTGCAAAACTGGTTCAAAATCCTAAAATTTCCAAAGAAAAAGGAAAAAATGGTGTTTTTGAAAATTTTTCTAAACATGGGATTTTTACACATGTTTAAAACCAAAATGATCGTCGACGTCAAGTTTTCACCATTATTAACGGGGGGGGGGGAGGAGGATTCCGTTTGAGTTTTTTTCATTATTTTTTTTTTTAAACCACAAAGGAAATGATTTTCATGAAACGCTCTTCTGAAATGGATGTAGCCTATCAAATGTAGATGATTAAGCAAAATATTTCAATTTTAGCCCCCTGGGTTGATTTTTTAAGGGCGGCACTCAAAAAATATCCTTCTTCTATATATTTTAAAAGTTTGTAGTCGAATAAATCTAGACCAAAAAATAAGGCTGTAGTTGAACAAAATTAGAAACAATTTTTTTTTTCATGATTGCATTGGAAACAGCTCTCTGCACAATATATTGTAAGTCTTCTTCATGGTTATAAGGCGCGCATAGGCCACCAAGGGGGAAGGGGGGGTGCAAACACCTGTGAAATTCCTGTTTTTCTTCAATATCTGCTCAGAAATTGCTTTTACGACATAGATGGTTCAATACCTTTTTCATTCTACTCTAAATTTTCCACTACTTTTGGGCCTAAAATTTTTTCATAACAGTTGTAGATGGGGAGCTGGAAGGTTACAAAAATTTTATATAGAGCTCACATCTTTTAGAGATAGTGAAATTAACTTCCTAATGGAATTTTTTCCAAGTAGGACCATAATCCTCCCCTTAATGCAAAAACTTTTCACCAAATAAGTATAAAAAAAGATTCCAGATAGATTATCTTACAATCTCCGAAAATTTTTAAATCGAAAATAGGAAAAAACGTTATTTTGATTTTATAATATGTTAGTCTGCATGTGAACTTGCCGGGTGTTCCTCATTAACCTAGCCACCCTTAAACCAGAGACAGGGCAACTCATGAAACGTATCCGGAGAATAGTCTGCATATCCAAAAAATTGAAGGGGCAATTTTTTTCAGTTTTGATTTTCAAAAAATCGCCATAAAATTCGTGAAAGGCTCAACACATTAGAAAAAGTATCAACTTCCTAGCTACCATAGTTTTCGAGTTATACACGCTCAAAATTTATCATATTCAACCCCACTTCAAAATTTTAAATGCTCATGGCTGCCTTCCAAAAAGACCTGGAGAGCTGCGGTTTGCGGCATTCGTCATCTCTCATCGAGCTCTACCCACATGAAAAAAGTCATAAAAATCTCCGATCCTTCTCACAAATTTGCGTATGAATTGACATGGAATGACCCATAGCATATCATTTTTTTTTTTTGCAACTGCATCTGTTGTTACTGCAGTTCCTTTGGCACTCACTATTAATGTTATTTAACAACAATTCCGGGCCTGGAGATTGACCACCCGTGAATTGTTGGTAACTACCACAGCAAAAATTTAGAGCCCACTTACCAAACAAGGTACCGCAAATCACAAGTTTTCCGAATATTCCCGATTATTAAGCGTACTCATCGTATTCGAGCAATTTTGGCTAAAAACTAAAAAAAAATGCTAATTTTTATGAAATCTTAGAGGTGTATCGAGCTCAAAATGGAAGGCTTTTGGCGATCGTTTCAAAAATTTCACCTCATATTCGTGTTCAGCGGGTTTGATTCATATGAAAACCATACTAATATCAACTGCTTTGATTTTCATCCCTAAGAAGGAAGTGGAGGAGGGGGGTGCCACTAGGGCCCGAAAAAATGTTCAGGGAACGCTGAGCTCTTCGGATTTGAAAATATACCGGACTAATAAATATTACGAAAATTTTTCGTTAATCATAGTTTTTTTTTAATCAGTTTCACAATAGTTTGATGTTTTGAAAAAATTGCGGGGGAACGCTACTTCAAAATTCACCCCACAGCTATTGTGGCAACCGATTTTCAAAGTGAGACGTTTCTCGGATTCGTAATAAACCAATCTATCCCTGCGTGCGTAAATTTTTTGTTCCAAAGGTTGCGTTCGGCCTACAGTGCGGTACTTGGCTGAAAAATGGCCAAAATATACGAAAAATGCTACTCGAAGCCCCCTAGCGGATAATTGTGACGTTGTCGAACCCGAAATAAATACACATCCAGACTCGGCAAGCTGTCCTCTATCACATGCCAAAAAAAATTTCTGTCCCGGCCGTACTTTGTAAAATGGGGGTTTTTTGAGCAGAGCTGAAAAGGCCCTCCACAACAGCCCCTGATAAAGTTCTAATCGCTTGTTTCTGCAATGCAATCAGTGATGAAAATTTGTCTATAATGATAATTCTGGGAATAAAAACGTGTAATAATTTCATATTTAGAAGAAAATTTTCAATAAAGTTTTTTTTTTCGATCTTTTGAAAATCTTTGAATGTTTTAGAACTTTAGATGGATTTTGTAAATTGGAAAAATTGATTTAGTAAGCTGAAACGTTTACTACACCATGTTCAGTCCATATGGCTACAAAATGTGGCCCATTCCTGAATTGAATCGCTCGTCAATATTTTCATTAGTAAAATAAAAAAATACGCTTATTTTTTTATACGTATAAAGCATATATAAAAACTAAAATCAATAAATACCTTAAGGGAGTGGTACGGGGATCAGCAACACAAAACCAACGGTCACCATTGCATTATAAATAATGAAAGCAGGGATTCCAACAATTGGCACGATAAGGAGTGCTATTGAAGGTATTCGTAAAATAGTGGTAACGAATAGTGCAAATAAAATACCAGCACTGACGAAATTCACGTTTAAAAAAATTGCTAAAATGGCAAATAAAGCTATATTAATAACTTTGTTCAACGAGAAAGCCATCTTGTTCTTATTTTTTTCTTTACGAAGAAAAAAAAAAACTATCGATAGATCGAAACACGTGAGTCTATGCAAACGTAAAATACTCTAAAGAAGTATTAAGTTGGACTGCAATTTCACCGTATAAGTAACTCGAACATTTATAATGGATTTTCAATGCTTTTGCAAGCATATTTTTATGGGAAGATCTAGGTACTTGATTTTTTTTCAATGAAATAATAATTCATTTTTACTTATTGCGACTTTTTACTTTCTTTATCGATGGGTGTGAGTGATTTAGTTTTTTTTTTTTTTTTTTTTTTTTTTTTTTTTTTTTCTCGTGGTAAGAGCAGTTATCAGGTGACCTTTATTTGACAAATACGGAATACCATGTTGAAAATTGCTCATTTATGATAACGAACTTGTCTTAATGTAATTTTGCAAATTGTAACTAATGTTTTATCATTGGCGGAAATGACGTACTAATGTTAGAATGACACAAATACCTAATATTTCAACTTAAAAAAAATTTCTCTGAAAATTTTCCATTTGTTTTTAATTGTTGAACTTTTTACTATACAAATGTATAATTTATTCGGAATATACGTAAAATCTGAAATTTTTTTAAAGGTCGTTGACAGATAAGCATGTTAAATTTGCCCTGGAGAGATTTCTGGATGATACTTTGGAGTTAGGTATCGTACCATCATGAAACATCCTTGACGGAAGTTTTGGACCTCCAACCCCCTCCCCCACTCGTTCTCGGATGGGGTGATTTTGATTGAAAAACATATTATTAATTTTTTTTAAGACGTTAATGAATAGATTTCTGTAATTTTTTGGTATGCTGCAGACACTAATGGGAAGCATCGTAAAAAAAGCACCCCCACCCACCATAATGCCTACCCTAAATCACCATTTCCAACTTCATTTATTTGTTTTAATAGGGATAACGTTTTCGTAAATTTATAAAATCATGTTTTTCAAATGTATATTGGACCCCTACATGACATATATTTTTTTCAACATTTTTACGAGGATGCGCCATAGTGAAAATTTGAAAAAACATGGAATATTGGGGGAAGGGGTAGGGGGTAAAGGGCGATATATTCGAAAAAATTGTTTATCGATGGAACAAATTCAATACTTGGTACACTTGTTACTTGGATCAATAGAAAAACGTAGGCAAGACGTGAGAAATTTATCGAGCCCCCAAGCGCCCCAAAATAGCATCCTCCCTCCCTTAATTTTTAGTTATAGATAGGTTCATGGTATTGGTGTCGTTTTCACATTAATCGAACCGTCTGAAAACGAATATGAACTTGGTTTTAGTGTCTCGGACCCCCTGGAGACCCTAATTAGGGGGGTTTCTCATCTAAAAGTACTATTTTCCAAAATTAATCTTTAAAAACTGCTCCATGTATCATAGGCTATTATTAATCAAGCTATTAACTATGAGCCATCGCTAAGGAATGAAAAATTTACCAAATCAGAGGGGGCTGATGCCTCAAAGTTTCATCCCCTATCTCCCCCTCCCCCTCTCCTAAGAGAAAACATTAAATACCTCTAGATCTATGAAATGTTTATGCATCTCCCTCATTATTCATACCAAATTTCATAATTATATCATGTTTTGTTTGAAATGCACCCGCTACATCGCTGCCTTCATATATGATGAAGGAGGGGGGGAGAGGTTTACAATGCGGATAGGGGTTGAAAGTTGCTAATTTTCGAGTATCTATATTCGATTTGCGATTGTGAACAACTTTGATTCCATCGAGGTACGGTCGTATGTTAGCTAATTTTGATGCAAAATAGAAATAATCGATTTTTAACGTGTTTTTGACGGATAATTTGTAAAATAAGGGGCGGGGAAGTGGTCTGAGCGAAATTTTACACATAACTCAAAATATTCCCGATACTTCAAGGTACAAATTTTATTTGAAAAATTTTACGATACGGGTCATACATGAGGAGATAGGGGCGTTTCTCAAAAAGGGAGTGGATTTTCGGGGGAGAGGAGGGGTCGGAAAAATAGGCACCCGAGCTAAATTTGTTCTTCGGACCTCTAAGAACAGGAATCAATCATAAAATTGCTTCTAACATTCAGATCGCAAAAAGGCTCATTTTTAGTCATTTATGTCGTCAATGCTGTGATCGTAACTCTCGAGCTTTTTTTATAGGTTTTTCAAAACTCGTTAAGATATTTTCGGTTAACGTCATAGACATTTGTGTTTTTTTTCTTTTTTTTTTTTACGAAATGATAATTTCTTTTTGCTTGTAATTTTTGTCTTTATCAATTGGATGGAGTAGTTTTTTATTATTACCATTTTTGTACTTTTCGTGGTAAGAGTGGTTATCGGGTGACCTTTATTTTACAAAATAGTGAATACAACGTAGTACTGTGTTGAGCAATGGTTCTTTTATGATAACGAACTTGTCTTGAACGATGATTTTACAAATTGTAGCTACATTTTAATCGATAAGGTATCGTGTTATAATGATTATTAAATTTGAGCAACGACTTAAAAAAACGGAAAAATTGTTCAAATCGTTGTTTTTGTCGTGTTAGAGAAACAATGGTAATAAAATTAAAACATCTCGAATTTAATGATTTGTAAATAATTATATTTCTGTTCGTGAACAATATTTTACATTTATGTTTAAATAATTGTTATAGGTAGCGAATTGTCGATTTTATTTATTATTACAGGAAAATTTATTGTGGCAGCATTTTTCAATTTATTGAAATTTCCTCTTAACGTTAGATTCGATCTGAAATATAGAATATTAGGACCGAAAATAATTATTAAATAATTAGAAGATAAAAATGAAATTATTATAGCCAGCAGTGACATGGTCAAAGGAGCAAAGGACTAGTTATTTCTCGTCTTTGAGGGCAAAAAAATTTGTAAGTTGTTGCCAGATTTAAAACCGTTAAAACCTTCAAAAACGTTCATTTATCGAGAAATTTTTTCTTCAAACGCCCGTTTATTTTTGAAAAAATTGAAATCAAGATAACGCGACCTTATATGGTATTCTACAACTAGTTCATACTCCATCCCACAGGCACATAGGTCAGAAAAATTTGATCCCTTCTCCCCTCTCCTCCACTTTGTCATTGTAAGTTGATAATTTAACTCACTGTATTATAACTACGATAAATAATATTAATAAATTTATTACCTCAAATAGTGAGTGAGAAAAGAGCTTCGACAGAGAAGACGATGACGACACCTGCGTACAAAAAGAAAAAAACAGGTCCAAGTGGCGGTATGAAATAGAGAGGTATGAAGAAGACCCCTACAGAAACGAAAATTGAAAATGTAAAAAAAGCGGTAATTGCTCCAGCGCTGACAAAATTTACGTTAAAAATAACGGCTGCGATGGCGAGCAAAGCAACAATAGCGAGTTTATTCAACGAAAAAGCCATCTCTTTCTGTTTATCGAAAATGAAAAACAAAAAAAAGAGCTACGTATATCTCGACACGCTGAACTACTCAAATGAAAACAGTGTAAAATACTCGAACAAGGTGTGAAATTTTGCTTGAATCTTACCATGGCTCGAGCAGCGGACTCTTTATATTGGGTTTTCAAAGCTCGTTAAGATATTTTCGAGGGTGATCTAAGTATTTTTTTTTATTACATGATAATTTCTTTTCGTGTCTAGCTTTTAGCAATATATATATTTTTTTTCGTGGTAAAAACGTTTATCAGCTCTATTACGATAAAAGTATTTTCATAGGTTGAAATGGCGAAATGCCCCTGTCCTTGAATTTTTCCGAATATTCAAGAAAAATCGTCAATACTTTCGAATAAAATTTTAGCCCACCTTTGGTCATAATAGTACAACAATTACGTATCTTTAAAGAAAAAAATCCTATATATACGCTTCCAGGTGGTGGGGGAGGGGGGTAAATTTCTATCAAAATGTTTACAGTAAAGATGCGTCTATTCGCATAACTTTTTTCAAAATTCTTACCCAAAAGCGAGTTGGGACATTGGAAAAAGAGAAATTGAAAGTGCACAAAAAAAAATTTACGCGCCAATATATGTTTTCAATAGAGCAATTTTTAGAAATTTTTATAAAAAAATTGTTTGATCAATTCGAAAAAATGCTCGATTCAAATTAAAGTTGGTGATCATAGACGAAGATAGGGTGCACGAGGGGAGGAGGCTTATTTTATAAGCGTTAGTTTGTATGACTAAAAGCATTGAAATGCCATTTCCAAAGATCAGAAATACTTTCAAATGCACATTTTTACACCCTTCACTCTTAGTATTACGCACACGGTGGAGGGGTTTGGCCCCTACAGAAATTTTGACTCATTTCCGCCTGTGTTGGTGATGGTATCGTCGTTTTTATACAAATCAAACCTCTTGAAAACTCATCTTGTACCTTTTTTGGGCATTAATTGTTCCTGGAGTAAAATTATTTTTTTCAAAAATAAAATTAATGAAATTAATTGAACCCGTGAATAATTTTATTTCTACGTATTTTTGGCCCCATGTTTTCTGTGTCATACTGTACATGAAAACCATCATTGAAGGCGGATGAGGGGGGGGGGGACGAAATTCATTTTGGAGACTTGAGAAACTTCTGAGGCTATTTTCGACCATGTTAGATATTGATTTCTTTTCATTACCCATTTTTTTTTATCGAAACCAAAAATTATTTTTTTCGCTAAAATTGCCAAAATTGTTCGTTTTTCAGCCAATCGATGGGAGATCAAAAGCTGTGTAACGAGCCACTACTAAATGTACCCAGCTAATTTCAAGTTCCTGACTCAATTTGGAGGGGATTTATGCGAGGAACAAAATCAAAAAAATAAGAAAAAACGACCAAAAAAACAACATTTTTGGGGCTGTTAAGGGGCGAAATGGGGATAAAAAGTAGAGATCCCCGAAATGCATATCTAGAGCCTTCACTAAATGTACATACGTAATTTCAAGTCCCTAATTCAATTTAGAGAGGAACTATGTGAGGAACGAACTCAAAAAATGAGAAAAATTTATCAAAAACCACTTTCTTGGGGCTGTGAGGAAGTGCTATGGAGCTAAAAAATCGGGACCCTCAAAAGGCACATCTCGGGCCCCAACTAAATGTACATACCAAATTTCAACTTCCTAGCTCGATTTGGTGGGGGGGGGAGGGGACGCCCTTTTCCAAGATCAAGAAGGAAGACACTCCCCATAACTCCCTTCCTACTTGACTTAGAAAGTTAATTTTTAGATGTGCTGTACAACTTTTGATTCTTCATCAATTGGTTTAAAGTGGGGCAATTTTTGCGTGTTTGACCCCACATCAACCCCTTCCCCAAAATGGGGCATACCTGAATTTTGACCCAAGTTCATCCCCACTCAAATATATATATATCTAATCCGGAGCCAAACTGAGTGGATTGATCAAATTGGAGCGATTTTGATCGGTATCGAGCGGAGTAAATGGTTTTAGGGCTTGGGGCGAGAGAAATAAAAATAAATAAATATTTAACACGGTTAAAAATCGTTTCAATGGTCTTCTAGGACGCCAAAACAGATTTTGTTGATATTCCTTCCCCTCCGACACCTCATCCGTCTTTGGTAGATAGACTGTAATAGCCTGATTTTCATTGACTATATAACATAATTTCGAAAAAATTTCCATCTCTTATCTGGCAGTATCGATTTTTGGGAAGTTTTTTCATGATTTTAGAGTTTGTGTCACGCATATCCGTCCTCGAAGTTGATTTATGAGATTGAGGTTGAAATTTAGTTTGTAAATTTAGTATGGGGTCGTAGATGCTTTTTTTACGAGTTTTAGCTATTCCCTTTGATATTTCCTGTGTTTCATCAACATTTTCGAATAATGGAAAATTCCACAAAAATCAATAATAAGTCGAATAAAAATAAAAATATAATGGAATCAAATGATGGATAAATAAATAATTATGTATTTCAATAGCATAGTACCATGCATAAAAATATTCAATACTATAAAATATTGGGTTCATTCACCATTACCTGGAAAGTTGAGAAATAATGAAATATTCTAATTTATCTAAAATTATTATTAACTAAACATAACCCAAGAAGAAGTAAAATTATTATAGAATATAAATAAAAATTGTAAAATCAGCGAAATAGTTCTAAGGGGTGGGTGTCATGTACGCAAACCAAGTAAACGTGAGGACAAAACCAAAATAAACGAAGAAAAGTATAAATCCAATTGGTGGAAAGATGAACAAATGTGTTATGAACAATCCTAGCAGAGACAATCCTCCAAAACAAAGAGCAGCGGTTGCTGGTCCAGCGCTGACTGAATCTACAATTAGAAATATTGCAGCAATTGCTATGAAAGCAAGAGTAACCGGTTTACTCGATGAAAAAACCATTTTTTTTTTTTTTTAATATTATAATTTAGGGTATAGGTATAACCGAAAATTTGTATTCGAAACGTTACGAAGACTAATGCACTCGAACGAAGTATGAAATATAACTGAAATTTCACTTCGCCCGGGGGAGCCTATTTTGCATACTTTTTCCCCAACTGTGTGTTGGTGTTTTTGAAAATGATAAATTTTTCATGTGTATAACGTACATTCTGTGTACTTATGCAATGTATATGTTATTTTTGTATTTATATTTTATAACAACGATATTTGCAATAGTAGCCTTTTTCAAAAAATATGTTTTTTTTTTTTGCTTTTTTTTCCGTTTTTGTGATTAACAAGAGACCTTGAGTAGACGGAAATGAGTAAAACGTCATAGTAACGAAATTGTGCTTTTGTAATCACGAATATGATACGAAACATGGTATGGAATGGCGCAGCTAAGTATTACCCTTGACCTTTAGAGGTGATTTTTCACATTGTCGTCATTTTGAAAATTTTCATAGGAATAAGAGAAAGATGAGAAAGTTAATTTTTTCAAAATAATGGTTTGTTAGCCATTGTGGGAAAAATCATCATTTAAAAAAAATATGTAAAGTAGAAAAGACATGTTCTGATGGTACTTAAGCGTTGGAGAGGTTTCTTGTTTTAAAACCGGTTCAGTTGTTTAAAATCCAGCTGATAAAAATTTTAGATAAATTGATGTCACGATAAAAATTTTTATAGAGGATGCTACAGCATTAAACATTGATCATTTTTCACCCTAAAACTTTTTCCCCATCCGATACTGCAGAAAACTTATACCTTTTGGAAAACGAGGATTGGAAAAATTCTAAAACCAGTTCAGTGGTTCTTAACCAGCTGATACAAATTTTAAATAAATTGATGTCACGATAAAAATTTTTAAAGAGGATGCTACAGCATTAAACATTGATCATTTTTCACCATAAAACTTTTTTCTCATCCTGTACTGCGGAGAAGTTATACCTTTTGGAAATGGAGGATTGGAAAAATTCTAAAACCGGTTCAGTGGTTCATAACCAGCTGATACAAATTTTAGATACATTGATGTCACGATAAAAATTTTTAAAGAGGATGCTACAGCATTAAACATTGATCATTTTTCACCCTAAAACTTTTTTCCCATCCAGTACTGCGGAGAAGTTATACCTTTTGGAAATGGAGGGTTGGAAAAATTCTAAAACCGGTTCAGTGGTTCATAACCAGCTGATACAAATCTTAGATAAATTGGTGTCACTATAAAATTTTTAAAAAGGATGATAGAGAGCATTATATGTTGAGAGTTGGAAAAATTCAAAAATTTCGCAAGTACGAGCAATTGAGCATATTTTGTAATTTACACGTATGTATTTAAGGTAACGAGCAAGTATTTTGACGACTAGAAATTTGTTCAACGTCGAAGTATTTGTGTTGGTATTTTTACTAATTTAAGGCATTGGAAAAGCGCTGTGTTGAATTAACTACGAAGCGACTTGTAGATTTCTAATTAAATTACTGTTTTTGTTACAAAATTTCGAGATTTTCGATGATCTAAGTATTGATATTTTACGATTATTAGATAGTAAGATTATTTTACCTTTTGAAGTGAACGAAAAAAATTCTTCAATGCTATGAATGAAGACAACTTTTTCATAACAGAATCCTTAAACTGTCCGAATCTAGAAATACTAAAGAATTCTATGGTAAACTGGACTTGAAAAAAAGCTACGTTGAAAAAATATGACTAAAATTTCCCCCTAGGCAATCAGAGTCACTCAACTCCATTAATTTTTCTAACCGAACGAAAATTACGGCTACTTTGAAAATATCACGCTCAAGGTACGATGCAAATGTAAAAGTACGAATAGATTGCAAAATGTTGACTTGAATTTTACCGCAAGGTGGGACTCCTACTTATATAGATTATTGAAAGCACGTTAAAATACGTATATTCGGCAAGATCTAAAGGTTTTTCGTTTAAATGATGATGTATTTTTTATGTGTATTGGTTCGTGCTTAACGATAGGTTCGAGTAATAATATTTTTTATTGCAAATTGCGTATTTTTCACGAACGATACGGTTATCGCAGTTGCACTTCGTTTGACATAAAAGAATAAAATATACAATTTTAAGGTATCTAGTTTAAAATACTTTAAAGCTAGTAAATCGACCGTGAAACGGTATATGTGCAAAACGTGTCAATGACAAGGCATGTGAGTCAGCCGAAAATATGATTCCGATTTTGACCTTGCTCTCGGTGTCAACGTAGTAAGTTGACTATTTACTCCTGCCTGACTGCGACTCCAGCACGACTCTGGAACCAACGTCTGATATTGACTCCAACTCCACTTTGACTTCGGAATTGACAAAAGATTCAGTTTTTATTGCTCTAAAATTGCACCCTCAACTGTGGTGTCATTCTCATACCTTGATTCTTGACTCCACCCGACTCCAAAGTCATAATTTTACTGACGATCTGAATTTTGATACCCCAACTCCAGAGTCAGCCTAAAATTAATTGACATCAACTCCAGCTTGACTTCAAAGTCAACTGTAGTTGCTGTCAGTTCAGAATCATTTCGATTCCGACTCCAGAGGAACTCTGAGTCCCTATGACTTGACTTTGGAGTCAAACTAGAGTTGGGAGTTATTTTAGAATCATTTTGACTCCAATTCCAGAGTCACTTCGGGTCCCTTATTTATAATTTTTTTCATTCAAGGACTGGAGTCAGCCAAAACACTGATTCCATACTGACACCAAATCCGACTCCAGACTCACTCCGACTCCATCTTGACTCCGGACTGCGGGAGTCATAATGAAATTTGACTCCGAAACTATTCTCAAACCTTGACACTTGACTCCATTCTGACTCCGGAGTCGGAATTCAATTGACCTGAATTTCGATAACCTAACTCTGGAGCAATGATTTTACTGACAGTGGATTTTGATACCTCCAATCCAGAGTTGACAAAGGATTTAGTTTTCATGGCTCCTCAAAATTTCACTGCTGACTCCGGAGTCATTTGCAAACCTTGACTCTTGACTCCATCTGACTTCGGAGTCATAATTCTACTGACCTGAATTTTAATGCCTCGACTCCGGAGTCAGTCTGACATTCATCGACTCCGAGTCCCTGGTAGTTGGGGTCAAAACTGACTTCCACTGTGGAGTCAAACCTGACTCCCATTACTGGGTGAATGACTCCAATTCCACATTGACTGCGGAGTGAATCTGTGACCTTGACACCTGACTCCGGAGTAACTGAGAACTCGGAGTCAAATGTAAGCAGTTTTAACTTCCACTCCCAGAGTGATCCCATAACTTGAAGAAAACGGAGTAAAAAATCACTTTTTTGGTGTTTTTGAATTTTAGTTCGCATTTGCGTGTATTAAGATTGATGTTTTGACTCGTTGACTTTCATAAATCCAAAGCCCGAAATCGACATTTTAATAACGACCAAAAGCCCAAAAAAAAAAACTTCACTATGTAGTTGGAAGGGGCCCGGAGTCAGCGAAAAAATCAACTCCGACTCCAGCTTGATCCTGGAGTCATGACAAAATTTGACTCTGGAGTCATTTTTAAACTTTGACTCTTGACTCCATCTGGCATTGAAGTCTTGATTTTACTGACCTTTAAATTTTATATTTTGGCTCCGGAGTTGACAAAAAATTCAGTTCTTATTACTCTAAAATTGTATTCCCAACTTCGGAGTTATTTTCAAACCTTGATTCCCGACTCCACCCAATTCTGAAGTCTTAATTTTATTGAGCTGATTTTTGATACCCCAACTCCGAAGTCACAAGTTCACTGGTCTGGATTTTGATACCTCAGCTCCGGAGTTGACCTAAAATTCATCAACTCCAACTCCGGCTTGACTTTGGAGTCAACTGTAGTTGCTGTTATTTTAGAATCATTTCGACTCCGACTCCGGAGGAACTCCAAGTCCTTATGACTTGACTCCGAAGTCTGGCCAGAGTTGGGAGTCATTTCAGAATCATTTTGACTCCGACTCTGGAGTCACTTCGGGTCCCTTATTTGAAATTTTTATTCAAAGGCTGGAGTCAGCCAAAAAACTGATTCCATACTGACACCAACTCCGACTCCATTTTGACTCCGGACCATTTTCAAACTTTGAATCTTGACTTCATTCTAACTCCGGAGTCAGAATTGTACTGACTTGAATTTTGATACCTCGACTGTGGAGTTAGTCTGAAATTCATCGACCCCGACTCCGGCTTGACTCCAATGTTAGACCGGAGTTGGAGTCGAAACCGACTCCCACTGCGGAGTCAATACTGATTCCCATATGACTCCGGCTCCACATTGACTCAGGAGTACTTGAGGATTCGTAGTCAGAAAGAAGTCGTTTTGACTCCGACTGTTGTAGTGACTCGAATGCCTTAATCGATGACTAAGAGAAACTTTTCCAGCTGATGAATCCATTCTGTTTTGTAATCATTATATTTTTAAAATTTTGGAAAATTGAAACTCACTGAGAAGGTTTTGAAATTTCCTGACCTATCTCATTTTTTAAAATTAATTCCATACAGCGATTGAAAATCAATCAACAAATGATTTTCTACCTTTATTTCGAGGCGAGTTGCCATTTATACGACCACAGTATTCTAGAAACCAACTTGTCGACTTTTTGCAATTTGAAAAATTCCTCGGATAATAATTCTTGCAATTTATTACAACGTTTGGTCGTTAGTACATCATTAACTAGGTACGCAGTCCACATTGTTCGAGGCGAAAGAATAAATTCTCAAGAAATACGATTCTTAGATCGTGTCTCAAGATAGATTAATGAGCTTTGCGTAATCGGCGTACCTACGTAAAAGACTTCTGAGTCACAATGCCTGAAAGTCGAGTACAATTTTATACATACTTTGTTCGTATTTCGAGCTCGTTTCGTTGTTTGTTTGAATTTTAAAATTCGACTCCGGAGCATTTCCTTTTTTTTAATGGGAGTATTTTACGCGTGAAAAAAAAAAGTAATGATGGTTTTTTCGTCGAGCAATCTTATTACTGCAGCGATGCTGGCTACTGCGGTGGTTTTTTTGAGCATCGCTTCGGATTGTCACACTGCTCACATTCCGCAGTCGTCATCATCGCCCAAGCCGGGATCTTCGAAGTCAGCTATGGATGACTCCGGTATTAAAGATACAGGTTTGCCTATTCCCGGAATAGACGGGGGCGTTGATGGTGTAATGGGCGCCATCAAGAAACCACGTAAGAGTTCGAAGGGTCATGCGAGTCACAACGATGCGGATATGGGTGCCAAAGGTGCGGATATAGGCGCCAAAGGTGCAAATATGGGTTCCAATTATGCCAAAATGGCTCCCAAAAATGCGGATATGATTCCTTGCGGTGCAGATATGAGTCCCAAAAGCGCAGATATGATTTCCAGCGGCGCAGATATGGGTTCCAATTATGTAGATATGGGTCTGAAAAATGCGGATATGGGTTCCAAGTATGTAGACGTGGGTGCCGAAAATGCGAATGCGATTCCCAGTAATGCGAATATGGGTCCCAAAGGGGCGGATACGGTTACCAATAGCGCGGATATGGGTTCCAAGTATGTAGACGTGGGTGCCGAAAACGCGGATATGATTTCCAGTAATACGGATATGGCTTCTAATTATGCAGATACGGATCCCAAAAGTGCTGATGTGATCCCCGGTGGTGCGGATATGATTCTCAATGGACCGGAAATAGCTCCCAGTTATGCAGAAATGGTGCCCGCTGATACGAATGTGGGTACTCCGCAGGGTATGGATGTGGATTCCAAGCCTACCAATTCTTCGGACCCGAGTTGCACGCCTTCGGTTACGAATTCCAATACTACACAGACGGATTTCAACGCCACCAGTACAAATTCCAGCGCACCTATCGAAGGTTTGAATGTTGTATTGCTGGGTTCAGGTTCTTCTGGGTCGTGTTTGCTGGATATGCTGATGGCACCTTTTCTCGCAATATTATCCCTTTTGGAATCTTTTTTCGAATCATTTTCCGGTACCACCGAAACCTCCGAAACCATCGAATGTTAGGAACTCGTTGGGCGAATAAAAAGTTTTAATTTTCAAATTATACGTATCCTGTATCTATCTATCTATTTATCGATTACACATTTTATCGAAATGTGTGCTATTTTTAATGTTTCTCGAAGCTCGTCCCAGCTATGGGATGACGAGAATTTTACCATTGTGGAAGGAATCCATTATCAAAACATTATTATCACTATTTTAGTATATATTTAAAAATAATTTTAAATATTGTATCGATTATACCGCGCCGCCAGTTTCAGATATTATCTACCATACCTGTACAGATGATTACCAAATAGATTAGAAATATATTGTTTTTTTCAACAATTGATTCTTGGTATTAGTTTCATTTTTAACAAAAATTTGTTATGTAATTTTTTTATATTAAAGTTGGTGAGGTGTAGTGAAAAACTTTAAGAAATGATGTCAGAATGTCAGATGAATTTAGAAAGGTCTCCAACTTCACCCTTACCCACTCACCCATCATCCCACCCTCCTCTTGGGTTTACAATATCAAACTTCGTATAAAAAATCGAAAAAAATTCTGTTTTAGATTTTTTTGGTGTTGGCTACGTGAGATCGAAAAAAAAGTTTTCGCGATATTTTTGCCTTTTAAGGATTTTACGTTTAAAATAAAAAAAATCTAATATTTTGAATTTTTCTGTAGCGAAAAAAAATATATAATATTCGATTTTTCCAAAATTTGAAAAACAAGTACCAAAAAAATAAAAAAAAGTATTTTTTATGTAAATTTTGAAATTTTACACCAAATTGGGTGGGGTAAGAGTTGAGTTAGAGACCCGAAATTTTTACTACGATCATTTGACCTCATTTCGGGAATTTTTTCGTCACCCCCCCCTCCCCCACGCTTCCTTATGTTTTGAAAAAAACAAAATATAAAACACTTTAGCTGGATGCCTGGTTGTAATTTTAGCCTGATGTTTTCCTTCTTATTCTAAAGAGGAAGCAGGCAATATTTACCTTTGTTTTCAGAGCCTCAGAAGAATATGGAAATTAAATAACATTTTTATTCGAGTTGAATATTTCTTTTATCACCACCATTTTACGCGGCTGGATATCGAGCAGAATTGTTCAAATTTGACCAAATATGTAGGTTTTGATTGGTAGTGGATTAGATATGTATGAGTAGGGATGACTTCGGGGTCGAATTCAAACTCAGTGATGTCCAAAATTTAAGGAGGAGGCGCCGGGGACGAAAAATCGTAAAAATTGTTGGTTTTTGAGAGCCAATCGATGGATTATCAAAGATTACATAACATGACCAAAAATCAACCTCTTTTAAGTAAATTAGGAGGGCAAATATGAGAAATTTTTTCCTTTTTTACCTTGAAAAAAGATCGTTCCTCGCTTTTCTTTGCTTCAAATTAAAAAAAAAGGCATCATATCGATGCTTTTTAAGCCTGATTTTCATAAAGCAAAGAAAATATTCGAATTGTCCACAGATGGAATAAAAAATATGGAGTGTTTTGGGAAGTTTTTTCTTGAACATTGGTAGGAGTATGAATAGATATTGGAGTGAAGAGTTAAAACTGCAAAAGGTACACCTAAGACCTGTACTAAATCCACTTACCAAATTTCAAACTCCAAGCTGGAGATATGCGAGTAACGAATTCAAGATATTAAGGAAAAAATCATCAAAGGAAGTACATTTTTCAAGCTGTGAGGTGCTGCCATACAGAACTCTCAAAAGGCAAATCTATAGCTCCTACTACGTCTACATAACAAATTTTAGCTTTCCAGCTCAACTTGAAGACGAGATGGGGAAGAACAGTCTTTGTTTTAAGGTCAAAAAGGGTGAGAATCCTCATATTTCTCCTTATAATTGACCTAAAAGGCTAATTTTTGGTTATGTGATACCATTTTCGATGCTCGTTTAATAGCCTCAAGAAGGTATTATTTTTGCCATTTTAGCCCCTCAGCACCTCCTACCCCAAATTTGGGCATAAATGAATTTTGATCCAAGGTTATCCTCCCTCGGCAATATCAAATCTGTCGCCAATTTGAGCCTATTTCCCAAACTTGATCGATTTTGGTCTGTATCGAGCTAGGAAAATGATTTTTAGTTTCCATGGAAAAAAAGTAAAATTAAGTAACATTTTTTCAGCCTGATTTTCGTGACATATTACAATCATGAGAATTGTAAAAGAGCTTTGCGGGTAGGAAAGGTTCGATTGGACTAAAAAGTCGAAACCGACAAAACGCACAATGAGGGTCCCTACAAACGCAATATACCTGACTTCAACTTTCTGGCCTAATTTGGAGAGCAGTTATGCGAGGAACAAACTCTAAAAAATAGAAAAATCGACCAAAAACCCACATATTCAGGGCTGTGAGGTGGTGCAACGGGACTGAAAAGTCAGCTCCCCCAAAAACCACACTTAGGGCCCTTACTAAATGTTGATAGATAATTTCAAGTTACTGACCCAATTAGGAGAGAAGTTATGCGAGGAACAAATGCAAAAAGGGAGAAAAAACTAACAAAAAGCCACATATTTAGGGCTGTGAAGGGGCAAATTGGGGCTGACAAGTAGAGATCCCCGAAATGCACATCTAGGGCTTCTACTAAATGTACATACCAAATTTCAAGTTCCTAGCTTAATTTGAAGGGAAGTTATGTGACGAACAAACTCAAAAAATGAGAAAAATTGATCAAAAACCACCTTCTTGGGGCTGTGAGAGGGTGCTATGGAGCTAAAAAGTCGCAATCCCCAAATGGCACATTTGCGGCCCTAACTAAATGTGTATACCAAATTTTAACTTCCTAGCTCAATTTGGTGGGGAGATAGGGGAGGAAAAGCCCTTTTTCAGGTCAAGAAGGGAGAGAACCACCACATATCTCTTCTCCTAGTTGACTTGGAAGGTTGATTTTTTGATATGTTATACAACTTTTGATTCTCTATCAATTGGTTTAAAACGGAGAGATTTTTGCATGTTCGACCCCACAGCACCCCCTCTCCCGAAATGGGGCGTACCTGAATTTTCACTCAAGTTCATCCCCACTCATGTATATTCAATCCACCACCAAAGGGAGCCGATTGACCGAATTGAAGCAATTTTGATCAACATCGAGCAGAGTGAATGATTTTAATGTTCAGTAGAATAAATAATAATAATAAAAAGACAAAAATAAAAATAAATATCTGACATGGCTAGAAATCGTCTTAATGGTCTTCTAGGACCTCAAAACGGGTTTCGTTGATCCTACCGTCTTCTAGGACCTCAAAACGGGTTTCGTTGATCCTACCCAACCCCCCCCCCCCTTTCCAACCATTGTTGGTCGATAGACTGTAATAGCCTAGTCTACGTTGACAATGACTGCTCGCTCTCGGACTGAGTTTTCGGTACGAAACTTCAAATAACACATATTATACTTTTGCATGTTAACCCATCCCTCTAGAACGGATTTTGTTCATATCCTCCCTCGCGCCTGATTTGCCCTAGGTTGATTGACCGTAATAGCTTGGTTTTCATTGACAACATAACGTGAAAAACGGGCTAAAAAATCGTAATTTTAGTCTTATAACTTATTCGAATGAGTATAAATCGTGTAATATCTTTTTGCAACCATTTAATGAATGATATCATTTTTTTTTTCAGGTGAGTACAATTTCCTATTGCGAAAATTTCATCGAAGAATTATATATGTTGATCAAAGTCAGTGAGTAGAATATTTTCTGATTTATTTATCGTATATTTACTATCGATGTTATCATTATTTTGGATAAAAAAAAGTCTCATATCAATGATTTTCAATCTGATATTTCATGAATATGCTTGTAATTCTCACGTTTAATTAACGGCCTAGACTTGAAGCTGCTTTAGAGATGTTGAAATAAACGTAAACGATATGTTGTGCAAATTATACAAGATTTATTATGGATAATAAAATACGTACATGCAAATAGTGTTCGGAGACAATTTCAGAATCATAAAAATAACATCAAATTAAAATTAAAATTGTACATTCCATAAATTCCAATCAAATACAACCCTTACGTATATTTATATTATTTGAATTGCGTGGATATTTTAAAGTGCAATATTTTCGGAAAATATTTTCAATTCTACTTACCTACGTAAATACCTTCCTTTTGCTAGCCCAATTATAAATTTGTTGGACTGGTCGGAGGTGCGAAGAAGAACAAAAACATAGCCACTCCATAAAGGTAAATAATGAAAAAGAGGAAAAATATTGGTCCGATCACAGGCATAGTGAAAATAGGCTTGAGAAATGGTTCAATTTTTATGATAAATTGATTGAAACTTGTCAAAGACTTGACATTTGCTTGTACCTGGGTTATCCATAATACACATAGAGCTATCAAAAATGATATAATTTTCGTCGAAATCGAATTCATCGCGATACGTATGTTTAATACAGTTCCGTAATTAATATTGGTATATCCTTCATGTACGAGTATAAAACGTAAAATTGTTAATTTTGTTAAACTTTCTTTTTACGTTACTAGCTTTTTACGTCGCTGTACTTTCATTATCAGCGATTTTTCAAAACCCATTATTGAACATTGCTCGTGTACATTGTTTTCACTAAATTGATAAGTACAGTTAAACCTCGATTATTTGACTCGCATTACGATACGATGAAAAAATTTATCCCTGAAAAATAAAATTTATTTCCGGGTAAATCGTGAACTTTTTTTTTTTTTTTAAATATTTTAACCTTGCCTACAAGTTTTTTATTTTTGAGCGTTCATTTATATCATTGAAAAAATAAGAAAACATTCCCTTCTCTTTATTTGTAATTTCACTTATTTGACAGTCCCTATTCCCCAATTTCTTGAAATAATCGAGATTCTACTGTACTAGATCAGGTACATCGTGGTTGAATGTATTTCTCGAGGAGTTTTTAACGATTCGTCCAAATTACAGTTAATTTTCAGTACAAAATTATTTTCTATTTGGTGCGATGATGTTTTCCCTGGGCTGATTATCGTGGTAGGAGTTGAAGAATTTAAACGTTGGCAGAGACTTCATATTTACGTAAGGTTAAATCGGAAAATTGTCAAGGGAGTGGCTATGGTTGACGTCTGTAGCAGAGCGAGAGCGAAATTTTTATTTTCAAGTCATGAAAAACGAATTTCTCGGTGTTCTGGTTTCAAATGTTGAACTTTCGTTAAGGAAAAAAAATGAATTTTATGCAAATATGGCCTGAATGTAATAAATTTTCAGTTTTTTCACGCTTTACGGGAACCTAGCACACGCCCTTCTCCCTTGGGTGTGCCACTGCGTTAAATTCGTTTTAATTTAGTATGTAAAAGATCTTCGAATGTGATACATCAGCTTTGAAAAGCGATCAATGATCATCGGTAATATTCAGGAATTTTTTTCATGTCCCTCATAAATTTAATTTTTATCAATCGGCATATTTATCATGGGATAGTGGTTGAAAATTTGGAATCTTTGACCTGATATTGGACTCCCTGTGCTCTGCAAATGGCATCTAAGATTTTCACAATTCATATCGAAATATCAGAAATCTAAACATTTTTCCATTTTTTTGATTTTTTCGCTTGATTTTCTGTGTCGTATTGTTAATAAAAACTAGTCTATCGCAGGCTGTCGAACAGACGAGGATGAAGGGAGAATCTGTTTTAGAGTGCCTAAAATACCATTATGCCCATTTCTGGCAATAAAAATTTCGCAACTAAAAATCGTTTGCTCAGCTCGATGCTGACCAAAATCGATGAAATTTGAGAAACTTGCTTAGATTGGCGGCGGATTTGATTTCTGTGAATGAAGATGACCCCAGGTCAAAGTCCAGTTATGCCTAAATTTAGGAAGGGGTGTTGAGCGGCAATAATCGCAAAAATTGTCGTTTTTTATGCGTTTTCAGTCTGATTTTCGTGAGATATTGTAATTACGAGCATTGAAAAAAAAAGCAATCAGTATTTAGGATGGGGCTGAAAAGTCGAAACCCCGAAAGGTAAATCTAAGAATCTTACTAAATGTACATACAAAATTTTAACTTCCTGGGTCAATTCGATGGGGGGTTACGCTAGAAACAAATTCAAAAAATGAGAAAGACTACTAAAAACCACATTTTTTTGACTTGAAGGTAGATATAATGGGGCTCAAAAGCCGGGAGCCTCCCTTCCAGTTTCAACCATCTAGCTTAATTGGTGTGGGGGGGG
>FIZR01021233.1:0-15045 GCA_900060175.1 Ferrisia virgata | reverse complement strand
TCCCTTCCAGTTTCAACCATCTAGCTTAATTGGTGTGGGGGGGGGGGGTATGTGAGGAACGAAGTCAAAAAATGAGAAAATCCGACCAAAAAACTAGATTTTTGGGGCTGTGAGGAGGTGCAAAGAAGTTGAAAAGCCGAGACCTCCAAAAAGTACATTTAACACTTCTACCAAGCCCACATACCAATTTTCAACTTCCTAGCTCAATTTAAGTGAGGAGATAGGGGAGGGCAGCTTTTTTTCGATGTCAAAAAAGAGAAAAACTCATCCCCCCCCCACAATTGATCGGGGAGGCTGGTTTTTAAATATGGTATAGAATTTTAGATTGTCTGTGGATTGGTTCAAAAAGAAAAATTTTCACTATTTCAGCCCCTCAGCACCCTCGCCCTCGCCCTCAAAATTGATCAAAATTCATTTTCATCCGAGGTCATCCCCTCTCCAATATATCAGATGGCATGCAAATCAGAGATCATTCCCCAAATTTGATCGATTTTGGTTGGTATTGATCTGAGCAAATCATTTTTAAATGGGAGACGGTGGATGGGTGTAAATAAAAATTAATATCTGAAATGGCCAAAAATGGTCATAATGGTCTTCCAGGATCCCACAATGGATTTTGTTGATATCCGTCCCCTCAACCGCTGTAGGTCGATAAGACTGTAATAGACTGGTTCTTTATTGACAATATGACATAGAAAATCATGCTAAAGATCAGCCTCCTAGGTCTATGAGGAGGAGACTTATGAGAGTTTTCGCTTTTTTTGACTATAAAAAATGGGTGTTCCTCCCCTATTCCCCCTCCTAATGAACTAAAAAGTTAGAATTTGGTACCGGATGTACATTTGATCCAGATACTCCCTTATGTAGATTTAGTATAGCTGCTAATGTTCCTTTCAGAGGTTTCAACTTTTCAGCCTCAGTGCCACGCCCTCAAAACTCAAAAAAGTAGTTTTTTTGTTCAATTTTTACTATTTTTTCAGTTTCTTACTCGCATATCTCCCCACTAAATTCAAATAGAATGTTGAAATTTGGTGCGTAGATTTAGTATAGATCCTGAATGTGCCTTTTGAGGGGTTTCGACTTCTCGGTCGTATTGTAGCCCCCCCCCCCCATTATAAGACATAAAATGCCCTTTGTAATATTTAAAATTGGAACATTTTTTGTTCCATAATTTTTTCTGTAAGTTTGATATTTTAAGAGTTATAAAGCGTGAAAAAATATGAAATTTCAGGTCAACTGTCAATCAAAATGGCCGCCAGTTTGTAATTTTGGGCAGCTTTGATTTGGTGTAACATGGCTGTATCCCATAACACATGGAATGTACATGTATATATATAACAACCAAGTATGCTATATGAAGAAGAAGGAAAGAGCCCCTAGAGTACCTTCTTCGACCGAGGCCAAATACGGAATGAGTTGAATTCTGCTCAATCAGCCCGAGGTTAACAACGTATAGGAGGAGTCAGCCCCACTATATCCTTCTCCCACCAACCAAACTGGTGTTCAAGTCATGTGTTTATAACCAGCAGGTGTTCCGCAGGTGTTCCGAATTGGGGAATAATAAGGTAATAAAAGGGCAATAAAACGCTATGCTTTGATAACAAGAGAGATTCGAATCCCCCTCCCCCCCACTTAACACAGCGGCAAGCCCAAAGGAAATTATTATACCTGCTTGCTTTACTGAGGAATTCCGACAAATAGCTTAAAATGTTTTCTATGATGTCCTCTTTTGAAAAATACATGTTCCTGCGGTTCAATGAAACGAAGGGGTGGGAGGGGGTGCACTCTTAGCCCCGGTCATATGCTGCGCTATAAAATTAAATCAGTATTTATCTGGAAATTAAAAAAATGAACTTAATATTCGAGACAGAGAACATCAGTTATCCTAGTGTTTAATAAATAGCCACCTAAAATTGTCTCATCGTGTGGCAAGTGTATTTAATGTTACGATAAATTAAGGTAAATCATAATTCGATGGGAGTTTCAAAATTATATTATGTTTAAAAAAATACATATAATTCCGGATTAATCGAAATGACTTCGGTATTATTAACGATTAATACATTTCACATTTTATGTACAGCTATAATTTAAAACGGAGATACTTTGCAGTATTATTAATAAAATGAAAATTTCCCAAAAAAAAAATATCCGATTAAAATTCAAATATATCTAATGCTAATGAATTGCTTTAGCTGCGTTATTTAAATGGTAAAAATTTTGAACATTAATAATGGGTAAATTGTAGATGACACTTGGAACTTACCTTTTTCCATCCAACTACGGAACATCTGAAGTTGGTGGAACGAGGAAGAATATCACATTAGCTATTATATAAATTATTATTTCGGCAATGAATAGAAAAATTGGATTTTTGAAAAAAACTTTCAATGTTTGTATAAATTTGATGACAACATTGTCGAAGTCGCGTACGCCGGTGATATTTGCTTGTGCTAGGCTAATCGAAACACTGAGAGCTATCAAAACTGATGCTATTTTCATTAAAGTTGTGGCCATCGCAACAAATGTTCTCAAAAAACAAACAAATGATCGTCTCACTGTTTCTTAAAAAGTATAGAATGTAAGACGCGGAGTGTCCTGATTTGTAAATGAAAGTGAATTTTTTTAACGAGTTTGGCTTTTTATGTAGTTTTTTATTATCAATACTTCGGTCTATTATGGTGAATTTTTTTTTTTTCAACTATCGTTAAAGCACTTGAGTTGAATATTACTTGTGAAATTTAACAAATCACGAGGCCGATAAATGCTCAAATTTGCCATGTCCACGTTTTTTTCTTACACGTTTTTTATTTAGGAATTAGTACTTGATAATAACAATGGCTCCGTTCCCCTGGTGATATCTGTACGTAGTATGTACTTGTACGTAGTCGATATGAACTCATATATTTTTGAAAAAAGAAAAAAAAAAGCAATACGTACGTACTTATTTTGCAAAAAGTATTTTTGTTGGGATTTGAAGTTGTTGGTTTTGTATTAATACATTCATGTGAATCCAACAGAAGTATATTTTTTGTTTAATCGAAGAACTGTATATTGGAATCGAGGTGGTCTTCGAATAGTAGTCTTGTAGAAGATGAATTGTTTTATCTTCTTGAAATTTTTACATCAATGAGTTTGATGTTCGAGTGGTGAAATTTTCGAGCTAGATATATAAATATGTAGATTATACGAAGCAGTTATTGAAGGTTTTTCAAGGTCTAGATGACTCACTTGTACTTTACCATTTATTTATGTTTTTTTCATCGTTAAAAACATGTGGAAAAATACTTTGTTCGCTGGCAGTTTGGCTGATAAGTCAAATAATGAATAATTACCTAATTGACTCGTATCTTCTACTCTTGGTAAATTTTCAACATCATCGTTTCCCTCATACCGGCTCGGCTGGTGAAAGTAAGAAGAAAAACAAAAAGCATCGCAATGTGTTGCTTTTTGAGTCTGAATTTCATAGAATATCGGGCACATGTGAATTGTCCAGTTCTATTCGTGAAATAAACAAAATAACGTTCTGCAATGCCTTCTTTAAATTAGTAATAAAGGTAAAGGTACGGATATGTATTGGAGTAAATTGATGAAAAGCCCAAAAAATAAATATAGAATTCTAAATGAATCTAAATACCAAATTTCAACCTACTAGCTCAATTTGGAAGGATGATATAGGACGGACGAACTCTAAAAATAAGAAAAATTGCTTTAAAAATTACCCTTTGGATGCTGTGAGGGTGTAAAATGGAGCTGAAACCAAATTTTGATAAGTATGCTAGAAACGCTGTTTTTTTTTTCAATATCAAAAAGAGGGGAAAACTCTACATCTCCCCTCGTAATCGGCGTGGGGGATTATTTTTGAATATCTTATGCGATTTTTGGCTTCCTATCGATTGTCTGAAAAACCAACAGGTTTCACGATTTTTGCCATGCAACATCCTTTCTCGCAAATATGGACACGAGACTGTATTTTAACCACAGGTCAGTTCCACTCATGCATATCAAATGGGGCGCCAATTCAATCCTGTTTGATGAATTTGAGCGATTTTGGTTTGTATGGAATCAAAAGTTTGATTTTAGTCTGGAGGGGGGGGGGGGGAGTTGAAGTGAAGATAAATATCAGACATGCCTAAAAATCTTCTTAATGGTTTTCTAGGATTCCGAAACCAATTTTATTTATAGTCGCTCTCTTGATTATGAAAATTGGCACAAACGAACCAGTTTTAAGATTAACCCAGGGTTTTCGCCCAATTTTCTTCAAAATGAGCAAAACTACTGCTGTCTTTTGGCTACCAAATTTTCATTATCTAAAAAAATACATTGTGCCAATTTTTTGAAAAAAAAATTCAAACGAAATTTCTACAATAAAACCGGTTTATTTGCACCAATTTCCATGATCAGATATTTCTACAGCACCTGAACTAAACAATATGTCAATTAAAATAAAATCCCAAAACTTTCAATAATTTTTTAAGGAAATCGGTTTATTTTGAACCGGTTCACTTGCGTTCAAAATGAACCAGTTTCTTTATAAAAATACGGAAAATCTTTCCGATATGTTTTCAATTGGCATAATGTCTTTTCAGATGCTGAATAATAATCTGATTGTGAAAATTGAAGCAAATGAACCGGTTTCCAAGTAAACCGATTTTATTGTGAAAATTTTATTTAATTTTTTTTTCAAAAAATTTGTGCGCTGCTTTTTTTAAGGTGTTAAGTACTAAACGGTTTATGAAAATTGGTACCAGTGAACCAGTTTTGATTTCAGTTGCTAAAAAAATAGCAGTGGGTGAACGAAACCCCGTGTTATTTCAAAATTAGTTCATTTGTGCCAATCTTCATAATCAGTTTCGTATTCAACACTTTGAAAAAAAGCAGTGCCAATTAAGGAAAAAAATCGATCAAAATTTCTATCATGAAACCGGTTTATTTTGAATCGGTTCATCTGCGTTCAAAATAATCCAGTTTCTTATGCAAATATGGAAAATTTTCCGATTTTTTTTCAGTTGACATAATGTCTTTTTTCAGACGCTGAACAAGGATCTGATTATGAAAATTGGTGCAAATGAACTGGTTTTGAAATAAACCGGTTTTATTATAAAAATTTTACTTGTTTTTTTTTTAATTTGTATTTTTATTTTTTTAATTAATTAATTAATTTTTTTTTTTTATACAATTTTCTTTATTTTTATGTTTTTATTTATTTTATTTGTCATTTTTCTTATTAATTTTGTTACTCTATTTTTTCTTTCAATTTATGATATCCATAATTGTTGGAATTTTATCGAGAATCAACCTCTTGAAGTGCAAAGCAAAGATATTAATTCAAGCTTTATGACCTTGACCTTAAATGAAAAGTCAATTGGTAATTCTCTGGGTCATCTGAATTCGGTTTCAAGGTTATAGCTTTCTTTGCTCCTTCACCCTATCGCCAAATTAAATCTGAATTTTGAAAAAAACGAGTACTTGAATAACAGAAAGTATCCATCAGTGTTTCTTTTGACTTTTAGCTTGAAATGATTGGCATACGTTTCTGGAACGATTAAATTAATTTTTAACGTACCTCTTCCTCTCCTCACCCTCCTCCATCGTGATTAATTACAGCGTATTCTAGTCAACTACCGCTTTGGCTGTTAAGCTCCCGGTGCCTCGATTGGCTTCCTTTCCTCAGTGGCACTTTTGCATTCCGATGAACGCTCGTCATTTGAAATGTTATCAAATTAAAATAAACATACAGCAGACAATTTTCAAAGTCAATTTATTGAATTTACAATTGATATTAACACTTACACATATCTAATATAATAGCTTAATCAACTCTCAATAATTAACTCTTGTCTATATTTATCCAATTACGACTTTCATAGAGATTCTGGTGGAAGGAACGTAAAAACGATGATACCTATTGTTAAGGTGACATATTTGTAAATCAAGAAAACTAGCGATCCATACGGTTTCGAATGAAAAACCAGATCGAGAAATTGCTTTATTTTTGTCCCGAATTCAATATATTCAATTACACTCTGGATATCTGCTCGAACCAGAATCAGGCAACTGCTGAATGCTGCCAAAATGCATACAACCATCATAAAATTTCTAGCAATCACGATCCAATATAATGTAACGATTGGCTTCACTTATATATCCGTAAATGAATTTCATTTGTGTTGAAATTATATCATTTATGGTGTAGAATGCCCCAATTACATGTATCAAGTGCTCGCTTCTCAGCATGGTTTTTGTTTTTTCCAAACCATAAGATAATTGAAGCTAAATGGAACGTGTCAATAATTCATTTGTATGATAATTGATAAATGCAGAAAATTTGTATTGTTGTTTGCGATAATTTTTTTTCAAAACCATTGTTTTTCGAAATTACTTATCGCTTTTAATGGTTTAATTTTTTCAATCTTTTATAGTCTGCATGTAGATAAAGTAAATGCAAAATGCACAGTATATTTATTTCACATTGAACTTTGAATATACTTAATCGGAAAAAATTTTACTACCGTTAGTGAAGAAGTTTTATTTTGGTTAAAATAATGATCGAAGTACTCTACAATGCAAATATTCATTCTTTATTTGGAGCAAGTAATTAAATATTTGTGGAAGATTACTTACCTGGTAGCTATTGTGAATGGATAGCTTTCTAAATAGCATGTACTAGTAGAACATAGAACATTCCAGATTATTTATGTTTCAAACAACTTTCACACAATTCGATGCCTACCTTTTTTCCCATTTATTTTGCGATAAATCCCCATAACATGACCTTGGCGTTAAAAAAAAATACCAACCTCGTTCGTTAACATGCGGTTGATACTTGATAAGTAAAACGAATAAATTGTCGTTTAATGGGCTCGCTATTATCTTTGGTAAATTTTCAAAGTAAGTTTTACATTCTTTTTTCTTTACGTTTTAATGTTTCTGTTTTTTTTAAAGCGAAAGGATGTGACGTCAGAAACTGTATGATTAAGATAAAGAAATTTTTACAGAAAAATTCAGTGCAATACACGTTTAATTCTTTGTTGATATCTTGAAGCATGCAACAAAACCTAGAATAGAATTCTTGGCAGGTGAGGGAGAATTGCGATGCACGATTTGATAAACTGTCGTATATTGTACGAACAACGGACAAAATACAGTCTAAATGAGTTAGAAATACATATTCGTCGGTACTTTTGTGAAAATTATTGTTTTATAACTTCGCAAATAATGCTATAAATGACGAGTGATTGATTTCAAAGGATCTTGGGTTCATTTTCAATCATTCTGAAGTATTCTGAAAATCTTGGAGGGTTGAAAATCTTATTGCAGATGCCAGCATGGAGATTTCAATTTTTTGAAATTCTTGTAAAACTAAAATTTTTCCAGGAGTCTATTGAATATTTGTAAAATGCAACGGATCAATTTAAAAGCCAAATATTAGACCGTAATCAATTTTTGTCTGTCACAGCCTGATTGATTTTTACTGTAAAAGCTACAGTTAGCTTTGAAATTTGAAAAAAATTGCTAAAAATATAAATACGAACTTTATCTACAAAAAATTTAGTTGTGAGAAGTTTTTGACAGTCTTAAATTTTGAGCTTCTGCTTACTGTAAAAGCTACAGTTAGCTTTGAAATTTGAAAAAAATTGCTAAAAATATAAATACGAACTTTATCTACAAAAAATTTAGTTGTGAGAAGTTTTTGACAGTCTTAAATTTTGAGCTTCTGCTTACTGTAAAAGCTACAGTTAGCTTTGAAATTTGAAAAAAATTGCTAAAAATATAAATACGAACTTGATCTGCAAAAAATTTAGTTGTGAGAAGTTTTTGACAGTCTTAAATTTTGAGCTTCTGCTGCGGTGTGCTTAAGGACCTCCAAATGTACCTGTTGATCTTCCAATTTCGAAAAGAGATTGTTTTTGGATCGGCTTTGCGATCGCAAAGAGATCCAATAAGGAACTCAAAAAGGACATGTAATAAATTTCGAATGGTTTTATTGTATCCTTTTTGGTTTTAATACTTTATAACTTGATAAATAAGAGTAACAGGGACCTGAAGGAGAGAACCATTTTGAAATACAATCAAAATTCTGGAGAACCTTGTTCTAAAATTTTTTACCTAAAATGAAAAATTAAATTTTCCACACAGCAGCAATGAATTTCCAGATAGGTAGGCAAACATCATAACGCACATGTACCAGGTCTGGTAACCATCCCCTTGATGTTATAGTCCACTCTCAAAACACCCTGTATATACCAAGTGTTCCGCATTAACCTCTCTCCCTTTATGCGGCAGATAGGCAGCTCATAAGATGTACCTGTAAGATAGTTTGCCTAGCTAAAAAATGAAGGAGATTTCACTTATTCATTTTTTTACCATAAACTAAAATTATTTACTTTGCTCAATACCTAACAAAATTACCCGATTCAGAAAATATGCTTGAACTGGAGGCGAATATGTTCCAAGCATGGACAAGGAATTAATAAGTTGTTTTTTTTTAGTAATTTGAGCGAGGAGTTTGAAATTCGAGATGTTCTTTTTGGCGGTTTAAACCATTCAGCCTAATTTCACCACATCATAATCCCAAAAAAGTTTCTTTTGGCTGGTTTTGGTTACTTTTTGATCTTGAGCTTTTCATCCTCTCCGCTCCAAATTGAGCTTGAGGGTTAAAATTTGGTATGTAGATTTAGCACAGCTCCTAAGTAGTTAATTTTGGGGGTTTAGACCCTCTCTCATCTCTCCCCCACCTCATTGAGCTTGAAGGTTAGTTTATAAATTTAGTAGTGGTTGTAGGAATTCCTTCTGGAGGTTTGGACCGTTCAATCTCATTACATCCCTTCATAACCCTGAAAAAGTTTTTTTTTGCTGATTTTTGTTATTTTTCGAGCTTGCTCTTTGAACTCTGGGGATGCAATTTGATATGTACATTCAGTTAAAGTGCTGTCTGTTTTTTTGAGGTTTACGACTTTTCATACCTGTTGCACCTTCTCACAGCCCCAAAAGTGTTGTTCTTTAGACGCTTTTTGTCATTTTTCGGGGTTGTCCTTCCTATCTCTTTGTTTCAAATCGAGATAGGTGGTTGAAATTTGGTATTTAGATTTAGTAGAAATGTTAAGGGTGGCTTTTAGCTCCATTACACCTCCTCATACCCCTAAACATCTTGTTTTTTGGTCGATTTCCATGCATGTCCCTTCTCCGAATGGAGCGAGGAGGTTGAAATTCGGTACGTAGAGATTCAGTAGGAATTTTAGGTATGCTTTCTTGAGGGTATAGGTTTTTCAGTCCCATCTCACTACCTCCCAGTCCCGTTGAATTCATTTTTTTGGATTTTTTTCCTACTTTTCGATTTCGTCCTTCTCGTATCTCCTCTCCAAATTGAGCTCAACCCCCCCCCCCTTCATTCATCTCAAAATTCTGTTTTTTTTTTTAATTTTTGTTGAATAAATTACTTTTAAATATGTTGTTATGGCATCCGCTGCCTTCTACCTCCACAAAAATTTTGCTGAATGAGCAGACATAAAAAGAAAATTTTTGACCATTAAAATTGATTTTTTTTCTTGCTTTGTTGTTTTTTATATCTGTTGGAGAAAGAGGTATATCTTGAGAAAATTGCAAAATTCTTTACTTTCAGGTCTTACTCCAGCTTTACAATTCTTGTTTATAAAGTTTTTCAAAATTTTTTATTTTTTGAGAATTTTAGATAACGAGAGGGGCTATGAGGAGGTGAAATGGGGCTGAAAAATCGAGATCCCCAAGAGGCACATCTGAGGTCCATACTTAACGTACGTACTTGATTTCAAGTTCCTAGCTCAATTTGGAGGGGAGTTGTGCGAGGAGCAAACTCAAAAAACTCAAAAAATGAGAAAACCTAACCAAAAAACCACATTTTTGGTGCTGTGAGGGGGGGCAAAGAAGTTGAAAAGTTAGCACCTCCAAAAGGCACATTTACGGCCAGTACTGAATGTACATATCAAATTTCAACTTCCTAGCTCAATTTGGTGGGGAGACAGGGTAGGAAAGGCCCTTTTTCAAGGTCAAGCAAGAGAAAAACGCTTATATCTCTTCTCCTAGTTGACCTGGGAAGTTGATTTTTGGATATATTGTACAAATTTGGATTCTCTATCGATTGACTTGAAAAAAGATCAATTTTAGTGTTTCTGGCCTCTCAGCACCCCCTCTCCCAAAATGGGGAACGACTGAATTTTGACCCAAGGCCACCGCCAAACTGAGTCGATTGACCGAATTGGAGCGATTTATGTGTGTATCGAGGAGGGTAAATAATTCTAATATTGGGGCAAAAAAAGTAATATCTGACATGGCCAAAAGTTGTCTTAATGGTCTTCTAGGACTCCCAGAACAGATTTTGTTGGTATTTTCCCTCCCTCAACCGCCGTTGGTCGATAGACTGTAGAAACCTGGTTTTCATTGACAATATAACATAGAAAATTGGGCTAAAAAATTTTTAAATGCGTACTACTGGCGAACCAAATTGAAACATACCCCTTTGAAATATTTCATTTTTTTTTTAGAAGAAATACATTTTGTAATTTTTTGGGCACCCTGTATGTCGATTGAAAAACGTTTCGTTTTGAGAGGCATCGTGTTGGTGATACCTGAATTTCAATTTAAAAGAAAATTAAATAAATAAAAGTCACCTGTCAGAAATTTTCACCTACGCTATAAATATTAGCTAATTACCTGAATTTTTGCCTGGTTGATAAGTTTCACTTTGCTGGTCTTATAGGCCCCAGCGGGTCAATGAGTTCATATTGATACTGGGGTTCATTTTATTATTTTTATCTTTCTCGTAGCACCGAATTTAGAGAACTTCAATTTATCGTCTTTATTTCTGATGTAATCTGCTTCGAATTGGATTTTGATCGAATCTAAATTGTTTAAAAAGTTTTCAAAATGTCGGAAAAATTTTCTCGCTCCAAAGGCATCACTATAACGTTTGTCGTTGCTGTAAATAAACCTTCCAATACGAGTAAGTTCGTTCGTAAATTTTGTCGTGTGATAAATAAAATATCTACCTTCGATTTCTGACAATTCCGTTATTTGAAGAGGTTTTTTTCTCTGTGATACTTGTCAAATGTTGTGTAGGTATTCAATGTAAGCATGCATTTGTATCGTGATAGATTTACGACAGTGTACTGATAAATTTTACTCGCCGATTTATGACGTAAATATGCGCTGTATCTTCAAGGGTAATTTGAAACTGAAACCCCTTCGTGAAAATCTAAAATCCATGCTGTACCTTTTTGAAGTGTAGTTTTTTGAAATTCGACATAATGTCGCTGATAAGGGTAATCGTACATCAATACAATGTGTACCGTATTTACGACAATTTACCCGATAAATTTTCTACTTATTGACGCGTATCAATGCGGTTAAATGAACTCGTATTTTTTTCAAAAACTTCCGATATTGAAGACACCTGGACACTTGAAGTTGGACACAACGTCCATCTTGTTTTTTTATCAATATGCTCGACCAAAGTCTATACTTATATGGTGTATAAATACTCAATTTAAAGTAATTTTCATCAAGTATAAACCTGTTTTGTTTGGTATCGCATCGTGTCGATCAATTTACTCGAATTCGCGGCCACGTATCCTTGATACTACTTATTCGTCATGTATTCCAAAGTGTGTACTTCGATTTTGATCGCTGTTCTGTTGGGTGTTTTCGCTAGTGTATTTTTAGTTTCAGCTGGTCCTGTGGAAGCTGGTTACTTATGGGTGGCGTACTTCGCTGGCATATTCGTTTTCTTTCCAGCTTTCTTTTTCATACCTGGATTCTTCCCGGCGTTCATAGTCATTTCGTTGTTCTATTTGGGTTATTTTTCTTTCTTTACCGTTCCGTAGAAATAAACCGATACGTTTCCTAGTACCTACCAACCATATCATCTTTAAGTACTTAAACGTATTTTATTGTTTATTTAAGGAATTAAGAAAAATGTTATTCACAGATGACATATTCAGTTACGTGAAGTCGAATGAATTATGTAAATGTATATCATGCATGGTTTTTGTTTATGTTTAAATACATATTAACACATTTCAGATATTTTTGAAATTTTTACTTTTTGCATGGTTGAGTAGGGTTTCTTCGTTAACTCACTTTCTGCGTTATATTGTCAAAGGAAACCAGACTATAACGGATTATTGACCTAGGGCGACTGTGAAGGCAGTATCAACAAAACCTGCTTTTGGGGTTCTGAGAGACGATTAAGACCATTTTTGGTCGTATCAGGCATTTATCTTTTTTCTAAACAAATTTGAATTGCAGATAGATCGAATATGTATGAGTGAGGTTGATCTGAAACCAAAGATCCAGTTATGCTCAAATTTGGAAGAAGGTGTGGGGCCAAAAAGTGCTGAAATTGTTCTTGTTCCAGGTAATCGATTAAGAATCAAAAATTGTATCACATATCCAAAAATAAACTTACTACGTTACTTAGGAAAGGAGGTATAGATTTTTCTTTTCTTAACCTTGAAGAAATATCGTTTCACGCATATCCCTCCCTCTAAGTTAAGCTTGGAGGATGAAATCTGATATGTGGATGCAAAAGCTTAGAAATGAGGGCCGTTGAAAAAAAAAAAGAAATTCAGTACGAGCTCTAGATGGATCTTTTGAGGTTTTCGACTTTGGAACCCCATTGTACCTATAGCCCTAAAACTGTTTTTTTGTCTGTTTTTCATATCTCTTAAATCTGTGTGAAGCATATCTGTTTTCCAAATATAGCTGAGGAGATGAAATTTGCCTAGTAAAGGTTCTAGAGGTGCCTTTTTGGGATTTCAGCTTTCAGTCCCATTGTATCTCCTCAACTCTCAAAAATGTAGTTCTTTGAGTAGTTTATGTCATATCTAGAGTAAGTGATCTTACATGTTTTTTTTTTAAGAGTTACAGTTTTTCAGCACCATTTGATCTCCTCACAGTCTCAAAAATATCGCACCATGGGAGATTTTTATCATTCTTTGGGTTTCTCCTTCCCATATCTCCTTTCCAAATCAAACGGGGAGGTTGAAATTTCGTATGTAGGTTTAGTCGAGTTTCTACATATTTTTTGCTCGTTACACCACTTCTCAACTCCATTGAACCTCCGCACAAACCCAAAAATGCAATTCTTTAGGAGGTTTTTCTTGTTTTTTTGGTTTGTCCTACCCATATCTTCCCTCCAAATTGAGCTGGATAGTTTAAATTGGATATATAGATTTAGTAGTGATCCCAGATAATCTTTCAAGGTTTAAAACTTTTCCGCTCCGTTGGACCTCCTTACAGCTCTAAAAATGTAGTTCTGTGGGAGGTTTTTTTTATTTTTCGGCTTTGTCCTTCCCATAGCTTTTCTCCAAATTGAGATAGATGGTTGAAATCTGGTACATAGATTTATTTGAACGCCCAAGTTCGTAAGTATATTTTTAGAGGCTACAACATTTCAGTTGCATTAGACCCGCGCACAGCCCCAAAAATGTAGTTCTTTAGGAGGTTTCCATTTCAACTTTCTCCTTTTCATATCTTCCGTCCGTGCCAAGCCAAGAGGTTGAAATTTAGTCTGTAGCATTAATAGAGACCCATGGATATTTTTTTTCAGGTTACGACTTGTCAGCTTCATTAGACCCGCGAACAGCCCCAAAAATGTAGTTCTTCATAAGGTTTTTGTTATTTTGGAGTTTGCCCTTTCTATATCTTCCGTGCGAATTGAGCTAGAGGTTTGAAATTTTGTTTGTAGATTTAGTAGAGATCATAGACGGGCTTTTTGAGGATTTCAATGTTTCAGCACGATTGCACCTCCTCAAAGTCTCAAAAATGTATTTTTCAGTAGGTTTTTCATGTTTCTTGATTTTCAGGTTCGCGTACTTTCCCTCCAAATTGAGTTTAAGGGGTTAAAATTTGGTATGCATATTTAGTAAAGATCCTTGATGTGATTTTTAGGGGTTGCGTATATTCTGCTCTATTGGACCTTCTCACAATTCCAAAAGTGTAGTTCATTGGGAGGTTTTTGTTGTTTTTTGGATCTGTTCGTCCCATATCTGTTTTCAAAGTTAAGCCTAGGGGTTTGAAATGTGGTTCGTATCTATATTTAGCAGCAGTCCTATGAGTGCTTTTTGGGGGATTTGATTTTTCAGCTCCATTGGACCTCCTCACATCTTCAAAAATGTAGTTCTGTTGGAGTTTTTTTTTTTTAATTTTTTGGATTCATTCGTGCCATATCTCTTCTCCAAATTGTGCTTGGGGTTTGAAATGTGATATGTATATTTAGCGCTGGTCCTATGGGGAAGGTTTTGATGTTTCAGCTCCATTAGACCTCCTCACATCTTCAAAAATGTAGTTCTGTTGGAGGTTTTTTTTTTAATTTTTTGGATTCGTTCGTGCCATATCTCTTCTCCAAATTGTGCTTGGGGTTTGAAATGTGATATGTATATTTAACACTGGTCCTATGGGGAAGGTTTCGATTTTTCAGCTCCATTGGACCTCCTCACATCTTCAAAAATGTAGTTCTGTTGGAGGTTTTTTTTTTTAATTTTTTGGATTCGTTCGTGCCATATCTCTTCTCCAAATTATGCTTGGGGTTTGAAATGTGGTATGTATATTTAACGCTGGTCCTGTGGGGAAGGTTTTGATTTTTCAACTCCATTGGACCTCCTCTCTGTCCCCAGAAATGTAGGTTTTTCATATTTTTTGAATTTATGACACGCATATCTCCCTTTCAAATCTAGTTGAAAGATTGAAATTTTGTATGTAAAATTATAGATTTACTAACGGTGTTTAGTTGTGCTTTTTGGAGGTTCGATTTTTCAACTCCATTAGCTCCGAAAAAATTGCTTTTAGTTGGTTTTTCTTGAATTTTGAGTTCATCCCTCTTATATCTCCATTCGAAATTGAGTTAAGGGCAGGGTTGGCATGTAGAATGTAAAATGTATAATAAGATGTAGAATAAGACGTAGAATAAGTGAAGTAGAATAACCAAATGTAAAATGTAGAATAAGTAGAATTGGACTTTTTAAACGTTTCTTCGAGCCATAATACCGTTTATCAGTTTCATTTTCTTAT
>FIZR01021231.1:0-10772 GCA_900060175.1 Ferrisia virgata | reverse complement strand
ACGTTCCTATTAAAATTAAGAGCTCATACGTGGAGAGAATTTTTTTGAGGTGTCTCGTCTACCAACCAGTTTTTCAGGGTACCAAGTGAAAAAAAAAATAATCGTTTTTTTTGACCCACTTTAATGTACATACCAAATTTCAACTTCCTAGCTCATTTTGGTGGGGAGGTAAAGGAGGGACAGCCTTTTTTCAAGGTCAAAACGGAGGAAAATCCTTATATCTCCCGTCCTAATTGACTTGGGAGGTTGATTTTTGGATATATGATACAACTTTGATTTTTTGTCAATTGGCTTAAAAAGAGACAATTTTTGAATTTTCTACATCTCAGCACCCCTTCCTAAAATTGGGACATGTCTGAATTTTGACACAAGTTCATCTCCACTCATATGTATTTAATCTACTGCCAAACCGTGCCGATCGATCGAATTGGAGCGATTTTGGTTGATAATGAGCAGAGTAAATAATTTTAATGTTCAAAAAAAATAAATAAATAAAAATAAACATCAGACGTGACTAAAAAAAAGTCTTAATGATCTATTAGTCCCCAAAAAAAATTTTGTTGGTATCTCCTCCCTCCCCCCCCCCCATCTGCTGTTGGTCGATAGACTGTAATAGTCCAGTTTTAATTGGAAATATGACATAGAAAATCTGGCTACAAAAAGAGTGGGAACGGAAACGGGAACGAGAACGAGAAAGAACAGGAACGCTCATTGAACGAAGTGAAGTTAATGAACGCTCTTGAAAAGAACGAAAATGGAACTCTTCAGAACGAGGACGCGTTCTTTATGAACGAAAGAAGATGCGTTCTTGCAGCACTGGTTTTGACATGGAATAAGCCAGTCGTATTGGAGTTCTGGTAAAAATGTTTATCGGAGGGGCGGGAGACGAAATTTTTACCGTATTTGTTTACTATCACATTGCGACTATTGCGTCCAGTTCAGTTTTAATTTTCGAAATAAATCTAAACGCACCCTACCCCGGCGTATGCACGGTGACGAGTGCGCGTATTTACGGCGAACCGGTTATGCAAAACATTTGACACGAAACCCAAAACCAAACGATAAACTCACTTAGGAAATAAAAACGACACCGAAACAAAAGCAAAACTAACGTATCAACGCGTGTATGCGTTATTTTTTCAATAATTTACAATACTCCTCCAACACGTCGATTTCCCGACAAATAAGCGTTATCAAAGCGCGTAAATCACTAGCAAGCGAAGTACGCACTGGGCGTGTCGATCAATCAAATTATAGGTACGTGCTAGGTACAGCGAAATCGTTAGCCGCCATTCGGCGAGCTAGCGGGTAACATATAATTGAGAATACGCGATTGTAATATTGGCAAAAGCTAAGTCAGTCGCCGAAATTAAATCAATCGAATCGTACGTGCGAATACGGCAGCAGGGTGAGAGTGGGTCTTTATTCGTAGCATATCATCAAATGAATGAACTTGCTCAACGTAACGTCGCAATATCCAATACCAGCCAATATAAACAAACGATATAGCGATGCCAATGTTCTGATGACCTTCGAAGCTATTCTACTCGTGAGAAAGAGCATTGACAGTAACTACTCGCCATGTACCTACCTCTAACTTATAACAGCCGAGTAAGCCAAAAAATCCTAGTCGAAGGAGTAAAACTCGCACACGACCATCAATAAGTGTATGAGAAACAAATTATACGTGCAACTCACCAACACGGCGCGAATAACGTATCTTCAACCTTCCAGTATCGTTAAAAATCAGCTAATTACCTGAAACAAACGCAACAATCTCAATTTACCATGTATAATCTTACTTATGTTGGCAATCTTTCACGTTGAACACAATATTAGTTCACAACAAATACACAATACACAATACGCACGATAAATACGCTTCTACTCAATTCGATCAACCAATAATAGCACACGGTAGGAAGCTAGCTAGCTAAGTACCAAAGTATCGAAGTACCAATAAAATAACGAAAGAAAAGACAAAACGCGTAACGATTATCTCAAATACCATCAAATCGAGAATGAAATTCAACGAAGGAGACGAGAGGGAGGTGGGAAAGGGCGAGGGGCAGCCAAGAATAGCGAAGGTATGTGTGTACAAATAAATATCGACGATAAAAAAAAGGTTGAAAAAATGAACCGCGTAACCGTCATTCGTGACCAAAATATGGATGAGTAGCTTAACAAAGATAAGTGGCATTATGTTAAGCTTACGTGACGCAATTACGATTACCGCGATTACGACATTTTTCGGCGACTGCGGCAGCGGTTTTACCTTAACCCTTTGGCGCCTAAATCGTGTTCATACTTATATTGTCTGGACGTGAACGTTGTATGGTATCTGTCGCCGTTGGTTGCGGTCACCGTGGAAACTTCCACATCCGTATCGTTCTACTCGTACGCTTCTGTTTCTGAAATCATCGTTCAGGTAATACCGAGTAGGTACGTATAGGGGTACTCAAGGTACTGAAGGAGCTTTACATTCGATTGAGACCTTTATTACGTGTCTTCTATTTCCTACTACATCGCATCGTGTAAAATAACAAATTGAGAATTATATTCGACACGAGAAAATTGTCAAAACATCTGCAACCAGAAATCATACGCTTACGTGGGTAAGATTCCGGTGAACTGTCATCTCTTCTCTACATGCAATCTTCATATCCTGCTAGGTAACGAATCTGGCGAGAGGAAGATCAACAAAATCCGTTACCATTTTTGAGCAGGTTAGACATTCTTTTTTCACCAATCTTCAGATTCAAATTATTTACTCGGCTCAGTACCCATAAAAATTACTTAAATTCGCTCAATAGGTTTGGATTTATGCATATGAAGAAGAATGGCCTCGGGTCAAAATTCACACGCATCTAAATTTGGCGGAGGGGTTCTGCAAGGTAAAAATCACTAAAATTATTCGCATTCGAATCAATCGATATAAAATTAAATGCCTCATAACATATCCAAAAAACAGTCTTTCGCCTCAATTATCGGGGGGAGGGGGAGCATAATGAGAGAATTCTCCTGTTTACCCTTGAAAAAAAAAAACACTTCCTATTAATTTGGCAGGAAAATTTAGTAGACGTGCTAGTGATGCCTTTTGCGGATTTCGACTACCGTATAAGCTAGCACCAGCAAAAAGGGATAAACGAAATGCTGAACAGTGGAATACTAGAAAGATCGAAATCTTTGTGTAGCGCTTCAGCATTTCTCCTAAAGAAAAATGGAAAATACAGATTTTTGATTAATTTCAACAGGCTGAACCGAAAACTTATACCAGGTAAAAATTCAGTTCCAAGGATAGACGAGATACTAATGGCTTTGGAAGGAGCCAAATATTTTAGCCAGTTCCGAAGAGTAATTTTTTGGGCAGTTTATTCTGCACGTATATTTCCTTCACAAACTGAACCAAGTGGTTGAGAGGCCGTTGGCGGATAAGCGTGCCGAATTTGCCCCGGAGAGATTTCGGGACGATACTATGGTGGTAGGTGGGCACCATCGTGAGCCAGCCTTCACCGAAGTTTTGGACCTCCAACCCCACCAGTATTTTAATTCAAAAACATACGTTAATTTTTTTTGAAGGCGTTAATGAATAGATTTCTGCAATTTTTTGGTATGTTGTAGACAGTAATGGGAGGCATCCCCAAAAAAATAAACAACCCCCCACCCCACCCCCATAATTTCTACCCTAAACGACCATTTCCAACTTTCTATTTTTTTTTAATATGGATTACGATTTCGTAAAATTTTAAAATCATGTTTTTCAGGTGTATATTAGACCCCTACATCACATATATTTTTTTCAAAATTTTCACGAAGGTGCGCCATATTGAAAATTTGAAAAAACTCGGGGTAAATTGCGATACATTCGAAAAAATCGGTTATCAATAGAAGAAATTCAATACTTGGTATACTTGTTACTTAGATCAATAGAAGAACGTAGGCAAGGCGTAAAAAATTTATCAAGCTCCCAAGCGCCCCAAAATAGCACCTCCCCCTACACCAATTTTTTGATTATAGATAGGTTGATGATTTTAGTGTCGTTTTTACATCAGTCGAACCGTCTGAATACGAATATGATTTTAGTTTCAGTGTCGAATCCGGGCGTTCTCTTGTCCAAAAGTACTTTTTTTCCAATATAAATCTTTAGAAATTGATCCATGTATCATATGCTACAATTAATCAAGCTATTAACTATAGGCCATCTATAAGAAATGAAAAATTTACCAAACCTCTTATAGGCTAAATAACACAGCATCTCCGATGATATTGGAATCGTTTTTACCTTAAAGGAACCTTCAAAATACGAATATGAACTTAGTTTCAGTGTCTGACTCCGTACAGGTCCTAAACCGGGAGTTTTCTATGGTCAAAAGTACTTTTTCAACCATACATCTTTACGTAATGTCTTATATCTATCTTATACGGCAATTAATGAAGGTATTAATTGTAAACCATTGGTAAGAAGTGAAAAACTTACCGACCTCCACCTTTCCCATTCATCCCAACATTTCGGTTACATGTAAGTAGTTGATATTGGAGTTGTTTTCACATAAGACGAACCTTTTGAATACGATTATGAACTTATACTCTAAGCCCATCTAGAAAAATGGAAATTGTGGCACGAAAAAATGTAGTCATTCGAGGCTGTAAATTATAAATTGTATGAAATTGAAACCAAAAACTCTGCACCTGTCATAGATCAGAAGAAAGAGAATGTATTTGGAAGGTCCGTTTTAAGTGAAAACGACATCAATATTAACATCCTTATCTGTAACCCAATAGTTGCAGTTGAATGATAAAAGAAGGGGAGACGGAGATGCTGTGTTATTTAACCTATAAAGGGTTTGGTAAATTTTTTATTTCTTACAGATGGCTTGTAATTAATAGCTTGATAAATAGTAGCATATGATACATGGAGCACTTTCTAAAGATTTATATTGGAAAAGAAAACTCCCTGGGTAGGGCCTCCAGGGGGTCCGACAATGAAACTATATTCATATTCGTATTCGAACGGTTCGACTAATGTGAAAACGACACTAATATCATCAACCCATCTGTAACCAAAAAATTGAGCGAGGGGGGGGGGTGCTTTGGGACGCTTGAGAGCTCGATAAATTTTTCACGTCTTGCCTACGTTTTTCTATTGATCTAAATAACAAGTGTACCATGTATTGAATTTGTTCCATCGATAACCAATTTTTTCGAACATATCGAAATTCACCCCAAGTTTTTTAATAATGGTGGAGGGGTGTTGATTTTTTGGGGGGATGCCTCCCATTAGTGTCTACAACGTACCAAAAAAAATTACAGAAACCCATCGAAAAAAAATTAACATATGTTTTTCAATTAAAGTCACCCGCTTCGAGAACGGGTAGGGTTGGAGGTCCAAAACTTCGGTGAAGGCTGGCTCACGATGGTGCCCACCTACCACCATAGTATCATCCCGAAATCTCTCTGGTGCAAATTTAACACGCTTATCCGCCGACAGCCTTTGTTGCGTGGATTTAGTAGGCGATGTTTTTTTAAATTTACGTACTTTGAAATTTTTCTCAAGCAAGGAACAACGCACTATCAAAATCTAATCTCATTATTTACCAATTCGATAGTCGACAGGATACGGTTGATGTTAAAGTGGCCATAAGGTCGCGCCTTGAATTGGAAAAATCAGCAATAATGAAAGAGAGCAGCTTTCGAGGCATAAAATATGCGACGCGACGTTTGAGACAAAGGAAAAAACCGAGTTAATAGTCGAAAGAGTTTTTTGTTTTTCAGCGAGAAATTGTTAATCCGATACCAGGCGTATTTTTTTTCGCGCCCACTATAAAATTATTTAGCGTTGGCACTTTTCCGGAGTCTGGGCCACCATATATCAATTGCCTGGATCCGTAACAAAAATAAATAAAATACTTTCTCGATTGAAAAGACGACGCCGACGCCTCGCTGGTCTCGCCATCAATAACGTGCAAAAACTTTAAAAACTAATATAAACAGAATAGAGAGGCCGGTTGTTAACCGCAGCACCGCACCTACATTTGGCTAGGTACCTTACACACGATATATTATCTTCGCATCGTCGATAATCGTCTCAACTTTTCATCTTTGCACATTTATACAAATATGTATCATCGGCCGTACCGCAGTTTTCCAATCCGTTTTTTTTTCTTTTTTTTTTTTTGTACACCAGCATCGACCTACGCATTTTATTTTAACGCCATATTCATTATTGATTAATTTGTGTGTGTGTGTTGATTTTTGTTCCATTCGCCGAACCGACCGGAGATGATTCTATTTTTTTATTCGCGGTTCCGTTTGACGTGATTCGATTGACGCTGTGCCTCGCTCTCTCTCTCTCTCTCTCTCTCTCTCTGCATAGGCAGCTGGTACGTTTTTCGGCTTGTTAATTGCTCATAGTTGTACCATTATTTTCGCATCCGTTTATTGGCAGATACACTGTACAGAGTACATAGTTCGTTGGATATACTCGCAGCTAGCCAATCTAAGTATAGGCGAAAATTGATTTTTATCCTACGCTATGCCACGCGCTTATAGGCCGTTTACACTGGAATATGAAATATTACATTTTTAATCGGATTACATGGCTTAGCGTTCGTGTTGACCATTCATCTCGTATAAACTGTATCGCGTATAGATACAAAGATACCTACAATATTTATACATATTTTACATATACATGCAATGTATCTACGTGGCATTATGTGTGGTGACGAACTTCGTACGGGTACGATTCAACGAGTTTACGCAATAATGAAAAATACGAGTACGACGAAGAGCTATCGCACCGAGTACCACCGCAACGCTCGTAATTAAGGTTTTACAATCGGATATTAGACGATTAGACCGATTGAATTAGCATCGAATAACGGAAAGATTTATAGATAAATTGGATGAAATCGGACTGGTGCTTCTACCCCCCCCCCCATATCGTCATTTGTAACCTCAAAAACAGGCTTTTTACCAATAGCCTTTGCCTAACTTTGCTTCTACACGCGATACAGAAAAAAAGTCGAATCAAAAAATGTAGCAGGTCAAATTTCAAATAAAAAACATTATTACATTATTTTTCGAAAATCGATCGAAACACTTTAAAATGAGTTCGAAAAGTATGCGCTATGCCCTAGCGTGATATTCCGCGTGATGTTTCGGTCGCGTCGCGAGAGCCCGCGGCCAACGTTCGCAGACACGCGGGCTCAATTCTCTTTCAGCGCACCTAAATAAATTACATGGACCCAGATGCTATGTTACCTCATGTCAAGGTAATTATTGTTTCGATAAAGGTACTATATGCATGGGGGTATTTTAAAATTACTTTATTTTTATAAAATAAATATATTTTCATCGCAATTTTCACGATTATCTGATTCTGCATCATCGATATTCTCTTCTGATTCAATATCAGATCAGCTATGGTAAGTAACATTGAAATATTCGGTTCAATCATGGAAAATTTATGTCCTATATTCATTTCAGATATTCATTTCAGGAAGGCATTTCTCAAAAGCATTTCCCTCATAGTTTTTCAGAAAATTACAGTAAAAACGGAAAATATGACATAACAAAAAAAAAAAAAAGTCGTACGGCGTTGCTTTTTGAGCCTGATTTTCCCAAAATTAATAAGATACGCGCATTTGTCATTTGTCCATTCATGGAATAAAAAAATAGATGCGTTCTGGGATATTTTTTCTTCAGTAGTGATAGGGGGTAAAGGAAAATGTCGGAATGAAAGTCCTTAAAAGGCGCTTTTAGGACAACTACTAAATCTAAATACCAAATTTCAACCTCCTAGCGCAATTGTGGGGTAGGATATGCAAGGAACAAACTCAAATAAGAAAAAACGACCAAAACCGCTTTTTTAAAGCTGGGAGGGGGTGAAGTGGGGACGAAAAGTCGAGACCCCCAAAAAGCACATCCAGGGCCCCTACTAAATGTACATACCTAATTTCAACCACGCAGCTCAATTTAAAGGGGAGTTATGCGAGGAACAAACTCAAAAAATAAGAAAAACGACAAAAAAACCCCTTTTTAAGGCTGGGAAAGGGTGAAGTGGGGATAAAAAGTCGAGATCCGAAAAAGCGCATCTAGGGCCCTTACTAAATGTACATACCTAATTTCAAGTTCCTAGTTCAATACGAAGGCGAGTTATGTGAGGAACAAACTCAGAAAATGAGAAAAATGAAAAAAAAACGATTAAAAAACCACTGTTTGAAGCGTGAAATGGTCTAGTGGAGCTAAAAAGTTGGAACCCCCAAAAGGCACATCTAAGGCTCCATTTGAGTGCACACACCAAATTTCAACTTCCTCGCTCAATTCGATGGTGAGATAGCGGAGCGACAGGACTTAGGAGGTTGATTATTGGACATGCTACACAAAATTTGATTCTCTATCAATTAGCTTAAAAAGGGTCAATTTTTGTGTTTTTGACCCCTCAACACCCCTTCCCCAAAATGGGGCAAAATTAAATTTTGACTCAGATTTGTCTTCACTCATCGGTCGGAATCGGGCAGAGTAAATGATTTTAACGTTCCAGGGGGGGGGGAATTAAATAAATAAAAAAATTATAAAAATAAATATTTAACATGGCTAAAAATGGTCTTAATGGTCTTTTAGGGCCCCAAAGCGGATTTTGTTGATCCCCCCTCCCCCTATTCAACACGCCGTTGGTCGATAGACTGTAATAGCCTGGTTTTCATTGATCATATGACATAAAAAATCAGGCTAAAATCAAAAAAGGGGCAATGGTGAAAACTTACTACCAACGATTATTTTGGGTTTAAATACGTGTAATAATTTCATTTTTGCAAACAATTTTCAAAAACAATTTTTTTTTTTGATATTTTGAAAATTTTTCAACTTTGATTTACTTTTGCAAACTGAAAAAAAATGAACTACTAAGCTGAAATGTTTACCAATCATTTTGAAGTCATTCTGTAACTATTGTGGCCCACCCCCACCCCTCTAAGCTAAATTCGGTACACCGCCAGATTTAGGTATGCTGGAAGAGAATTGAGTCCGCGTGTCTACGAAAAGTTGGTGGCTGGCTGTCGCGACGCCATACAAACATTACGCGGAATATCACATTAGCGCACGACGCGCCCTTTTCAAACTCATTTTAGAATGTTTCAATTGATTTTCGAAAAAAATATGTAACAACCTTTTTTAATGGAAATTTGACCAGCTACATTTTTTTATTCAACTTTTTTTCTGTATCGCGTTCAGGAACAAAGCTAGACAATGTTATTGGTTAAAATTCTGTTGAAGAAGACGCGCCAGTCTGATTTTATACAATTTAGAAAATGCTGTTTAGAGGGTGGGGTAGTGATCAACAATTCCATAAAAAAAAAGGAAAAAAATTATCCGTAAATGTTTCCGTTGTAATTTTTTGCGCTAATTTGACTAGACTAGAGGTAAAATTATTGGAAAATTTTTCGTTAAGTAATGTTCCAACCTTATTAGCCGACGATACGTGTAGCCGAACGTTGGGCTAATATTGAAACAAATTAAAAATACCCCCTTCGCAGCACGCTGAAACGAAGCCTGCTTCTCGCCACTGTTGATGAGGTGCAACTATCATGTTACGTATCTATTTATCAACGCGCCGCCCGCTGTCGACATTAACGTATGTTATTAGTGTAAATGTAGCCATAGAGGTAGATATAGGCAGCTAGTCTGATACTTGTATCCTTTATCGCGCGCAATTCGCTCACAGTTCATCGAGTTTTTCAGCAGTAGGTAATCAACATTTTATCGGATTAGTTTTAAAAATTAATTTTGAAAGCCATCCGTCGCGCTACATATGAAAACGGTTATTCGTTGGTTTGAATTCGAGCCCGATATTTTTTACGCATGTATTAACACGGCCAGTCCCAAATGACCTCGCAAAATGAAATTTACTACGTGCATCGAAACGTTTGGGATGTCAGTTTCACATTCTCAAATTACTCTCGCTTGTTCGGAAGAAGCATAATTACAAAATTTATCCAATTTCACCGTGCAACACGAAAAAATGCCGAAAACGACGAATTACAGACATTTTGAGAACCCCTGAACAACACAGCTGTACATAGGAAATCATCACTAGTAGCTAAATAGATAAATAATATCGATAATCTTTCCATCTTAGGTGACAAATTTTCTAAAAATTTGCTCGTTGGACGAATATACCTTATTTACGGCGAATCGCGTATGCAAAACATTTGGCACGTAAAACACGTGCCAAATGTTTTGCATACGCGATTCGCCGTAAATAAGCTTATGTTCATGATTACGTGTAACGCTTACGTTAACGTGGATTGTTTTGTAAGAATTTTTCGAAAATCGAAACGTAATCAGACACAGCAATGGCAAAATCGTATCAAATGAGTGAGGTACAAATTTCAGGCTTTTCTCCACCCTGAAAATTTGCCTCCAGCACGCATGGAATTTTTTAAAATTAACTCTGAAACGGCTCAGGTTGTACCTAAAACACACTTTTCAGATGATTTTCGAAATTCAACCGACTCCATTTTCATCTGCATTCGCCTCGTTTTCAAAAAAAAAAAAAAATTTGTTTATTTTAAGTTTTTTCTAGAAAAGGGTATAGCCGGTTAAGTATGGGGTTTTGGCCTTGGAAACCGATTTTGACCGTTCCTGCCCTAAAAGGTTCCCCTAATCTGGCAATTAAGTTTGACACCATTTTTGGACCCCTAGCTCAAGTATTTAGGGGGGGGGAGGGGCCAAAATGTGTGTTTTTATTCATAATTTTTTCATTTTTCGCC
>FIZR01021230.1:0-19389 GCA_900060175.1 Ferrisia virgata | reverse complement strand
GATGTACCCGTTCGCGAGAAGATGTTTTTTACTGTTTTGTTAAATGTTTTAAATATAATTCGTTAAGTTTGAATAATCGCAGTTTTCATTTCTCAATTTTAAATTCGGTAAACACGCTACTAATAACACATCTGGATTGATTTTTACGAAAAATACATGATGGGAGGGGAGGGACTGTTTTGGTTATTTCACAAGAATTATGTTATTTCTTAGAAATTTTTATTATTTTTTAAAAATTTGCCAAACTGTTCAAATCAATATTTTGCCCAGAAAGTAGGAAAAAACAAATAACATGAACCGAATTTAAATGAAATTCTGAAAAGGAAGAAAAGGAGGAGGAGGGAGAGAGTTCCACATAGGAAAGAAGGGAGGTTTTGAAAAATTACACCCTATCAAAATCAACTCATGTGGTCATTTTAAACATCTTCTAAACGATAGATTTCACTACATCACTTACACGAATAAAATTGCAAAAAATAATGGGTCAGTCAGGGGGGGGGGGGTAAAAGGGTAGTTCAGGAAAATGACACCCTGACTAAATTAACTTATTTCGTTACATGGCGTGTCCGTCATTCAAACAACAGATTTCAAAAATCACCCTCATTTCTCTAAAAACCAAAAATTGCACATTTCTTGACCTTTTTTGAAAAATTTACGCTCCGGTGGGCCTTTTTTCAAAATTTTTATTACACTAAAAAATGTTCAGCGCCCTTTGGGCTACAGTTTAGTTCCAAGAAAAGCATCGCTTCTCAATGCTTTTTCAGCTTGATTTTCATAAAGTATTGTAATTATGTGAATTGACAAGAAACTTCACTTTCCAATGTTTTTTTTTCTTACCAGTGGTAGGGGTAAGGGGTTCCATGTTACTAGGACGTCGACAACAGCATCAGACACGCCTAAGACTCTTACTAAATCTATACACCAAATTTCAACTTCCTAGCTCAATTTAGAGGGGAGTTATGCGAGGAACAAACTCAAAATATAAGAAAATTCGCTCAAAAGTCCACATTTTCGGTACTGTAATGGAGGGTGCAGTGGGTCTGAAAAGTCTAAACTTCTAAAAGGCACATCTATGGCTTTTATTCAGTCTACATACCATATTTCAACTTCCTAGCTCAATTTGAAGGTAAAATAGGGAAGGAATAGCCCTTTTTCAAGACTAGAAAAGAGAAAAATCCTCATATTTCCTCTTCTAATTGACCTACGAAGTTGATTTTAGAATACGTTATATAATTTTGGATCGTCTATCCATTGCCTTGAAAAGGAACAATTTTTGCAATTTTAGCCGCTCAGCACCCCCTCCCCCAAATTTTGGGCATAACTGAATTTTGACCCGAAGTCAACCCCATTCTAGAATATTAAATCCACCGACAATCTAAGCGTACTTCCCAAATTTGATCGATATCGGGCTGTGCAAATAATTTTTAGCTCCGGGTATAAGGAGAGGAGGGGAGGGGGATATAAAAATAAATATTTGACATGGCCAAAAATTATGGTAATGGTCTTCTAGGACGCCAAAACGGATTCTGCTGATATTGTCGACAGACCGTAATAACCTGGTTTCCATTGGCAATATGACTCGGAGTATGTAAAGGAAGTGAGGGGGCGGGGTCCTGACGGTTGGAGGCACCTCAAAAAATGAGCACCTTAGCTCAATTTTTCTTCTGTTTTCTCCCAAATTAAGGATTAGTCGTCAGGTCGATTTTAACCCATCGATCGAGCGAACCCCCATTTTTGTACATTTTACCATCATACAATCAACACTCAACGACCGATGCGTGACACGTGACGCGACAAACGTCTTCCTTAAACTTAAAATAACGAAAATACGTGCTTTTTTTTGATTTACACACACCGCAGGCGCCAACTGACGAGACTTAAGATGATACGTAGATTCAGGAGTCGATATGGGTAAACATGTAAATTACGTCAATACCTAACCTACGCATAAGAAAGAAATGATGCGAGATAATGGTAAACGATGTGTTAATGTTATGGTAATAATGGATATGTACGGTACCTAGCTCGATAGGTTATTTCCAGTAGGTACTTTTACGATATTGGTGTTGGTGTACGAGTATGTGTGTGTATGTGTGCTTTTCCACCCGAAACGTTACATAAATAAAGACTCTAACCTGCCGATAAAGTCCAACGAATTGAAAAAATTCAAACATACAAATTTGTTCCCCTTTTTCCAGAAAGATAATATTACGAAGAATTTTTCTGTTTGTAGTAGCACTCCTTATATACATTATTTTGTTCCCTTTTCTCATTTATTTCTTTTTCACGTGTCGTATCTACACAGAAAACGTGAGAGAGGGAAGCAACAAAAAAAAAAAAAAAGGAAAAAAAACACACACACACAAACGCAGCAGAGTACCTACAAGCAAAGGGGTGAAGTTGGAACTTGACGAAAATGTAATAAAGGTAGGTACACGCGTGCATTTTGTCGTTGAAGGGTCCATAAGTTCTATATAGACATATAGATAGGTAAGGTACGCGATGACTAGCTAGATAGATAGGTAGGTAGGTAGGTAGGTGAGTAAGTAAAGTACATACGTACGTCAAACAGCGAAATTTTTTACACTCATCTACACTGAAGTTTACTCGTTAATAAGCATTTTTAAAGCAAATTCTTACGCGTGGAAAGTTCGAAAAAAAAAAAGAAATGCTCGTTAGAGGTACCTTATAAGTATACATATACCTTATACACTTGTGTATGCACTCAATGTACACAGAGTAACTAGGTAGGTACGTATATAACACGAGCAGTGGTGGAGAAAAAAAATATATACGTACGTTGTTGTAGATTTTACTCGTTAACGAGTGTTATCGTTGCTGCATTCCCTTTGGTAATATAATTATTACGCGTGTTTCATATCTTGCCTAAATTTTTCTTCGTTTTTTTTGTTTTTTTTTTTTTTGGTTTTTGTTTTCATTCTTTTGTACGTATACTATACCTACACCACATTACACGGTATATACATAGGTACTTTGACGCGAAACAAAAACATGAAGCAAAAATGAGGTCTGATATAAGGTCGCATTAGCACATACAAGCTTTTTCAAATATATTTATACGATTAAGTAATTGTCAATATACGAGTAAGTGTACTATAATGTTGGAATAGCGTGTGTAAAAAAATACCCAACAAGGTGTATAAAGTTGACTCGCCGACTTTAACCCTATAGGCCTACACCGCACATTTTTAACCTATTGTACTGCTGTACCTGTATCTGTATGTAGTAGTGCTTGGAATAGCAATATAGGTAGAATATAACCGTCGATGGCAATGGTGCTTTCATTATTTGAGTCGCAATTTATATCACGAGCTTTATAGTATACGTAGAGTATATATAGTGTTGGGAATTAGAAAAGAAAACAGGCGATGGGAAATTAAGATTTTTAGATGCCGACCAAAGTTTCATTTCCCCGAAGATACGTTCAAATGTACGAATGTAGAATAATAAATCTGATGGGTCGATTGAAGTTCATTTTATGTCGAGTAGTGTATGGCATGGCATGGCATAGCGTCATGTTTGATATGCAGGCGTTTAGCAGTATGCAGACGTGTCGCTGCTAAGGCGAATTATTTCCTTGTTGAAGTTCTCAGTGCAATTCAGTTTTTTTTTTTTTTTTTTTAATGGCAGCCATAAAAATTAAATTAAATTTTTTTCGAACAGATGATAAAATCAGCTATCTGCTGAAAATGATAAGTTTAAGAAAAAAAAAGTCGAAACCTCCAAAAGGCACGTCAAGGGTCCCTGCAGACCTGAAACTAAGAAACATCGATCAAAAAACCACATATTTGGGGCTGTGAAGGGGTGAAATGGGGCTGAAAAGTGAAGACCTCCCCTCCCCTCCTCAGGTACAACTATGCGCCCTACTGAATGTACATAGCTAATTTCAAGTTCCTACCACAATTTGGAGGGCAGTTATGTGAGGAATAAATTCAGAAAATTAGAAAAAACGACAAAAAAATCACTTTTTTGGGCCTGTAAGGGGGTGAAATGGGGCTGAAAAGTCGAGATCCCCTAAAAACACATTTAGAACATCCATTAAATGCACATACCTAATTTCAAGTTCCTAGCTTAATTTGAAGGGGAGTTATGTGAAGAACAAACTTAAAAAATGAGAAAAATGAGAAAAACGTATCAAAAAATCACTTTTTTGGGCTGTGAGGAGGTGCGGTGCGATGGAACAAAAAGTCGAAACCCCCAAATGCACATCTGGGACCTCAACTAAATGTACATGCCAAATTTCAATTTCCTAGTCAATTTGGTGGGGAGATAGCGGGGGGACAAACCGTTTTCAAGGTCAAAAAGGGGGAAACCTCTAAATCTTCCCTCTTAATTGTCTTAGCAGGTTGATTTCAGGTTATGTTACACAACTTTTAATCCTGCATCAATTGGTAAAAAAAGGGCAATTTTTGCGTTTTTGACCCCACAGCACCCCCTTCCCCAAATTGGGGCATGACTAAATTTTGATCCAAATTCATCCCAACTCATATATCTCTCTTCCGGTGCCAAACTGAGCCAATTGATCGAATTGGAGCGATTTCGGTCGGTATCGAAAGGAGTAAATGATTTTAATGTTTGGGAAAAGAAATAGAAAAAATGAAAATAAACATTAGACATGGCTAAAAATCGTCTTAATGGTCTTCTAGGGCCCCAAAATGGATTTTACTGATGCTCCCCTCCCCTTCTATGCACCTTTGGTCGATAGACTGTAATAGCCTGGTTTTCATTGACAATATGACATAGAAAATCAGGCTAAAAAGGTGTACTAGGGGTAAAGGCGGATATTGAAGCGAATAGCTGAAACTCTCAAGTAGGTACATCTGAGACTCCTACTAAATCTATATACAAAATTTCTACCCTCCACATTAATTCTGAAGATAGACAAACGAGGAATAAAGTCAAAAAATAATGAAAACGTGGCAAAAAGCAACTTTTTCGGAGCTGCGAGGGGATGCATTAGACTCAAAAGCTGACCCCACACAGCTTATCTAGGACCTTTAGTCAATGTACATGGCAAATTTCAACTTCCTAGATTAATTCTGAAGGGAGATATGCAACAAACTACTTTTTTGGTACTGCGAGGGAGTGCAATCGAATGAAAAATTAAAACTTTCAAAAAGCACAAGCAGGAGTATTACTAAATTTAGAATATATGCTAAATTTCAATCACCTGCCTTAATTTGGGGGTCAGAAGCTGGTACCGCCTTTTCAATGTCAAATAAGGGAGGAAATCCTAATTTCTACTCTCCTAATTGATGCAGGAGACTGTTTTTTGGATCGGTTCAAAAATGGACAATTTTTGCCATTTTAACCCCTCAGCTTCCCTTTGTCAAGTTCGGACATGACTGAATTTTGACCCAAGGTTGTCCTCACTCAAAAATATAAAATCTACTGACAATTAAAGCCTACTACCTAAATTTGACCAATTTCGGTCTGTGGTAGAACTGAGTAAAACTGAGTAAATGATTTTTAGTTACAGCAAAAAAAAATAAATAAATAAAAAGGAATAAAAGTTGGCCGTAGTCAAAAATGGTCTGAGGATAAAAGGATGAAACTCTCGATTAAGGTGAACAGAATGGGGTTGGAGTTACTAATTTTTCAGAATAAACAAGTAGAATTTTTTCAATTGCTCTAAGATGGTATGATCCCTTCAACACCATTTTTAAAATCTATGAATATCCGAAATTCCCGCCTCTTGACCTCTAATTTTTTTTAATTTTCACAAAACATCATGGTTTTGAGACCCCCCCCCCTCCGAAATGAATGTAGGACATCGATTCTAGATGGTTAAATGCAGTATTTCAATTTTACCTCCCATAGTTGATTAAGTGTTGAATCAGAAGAGAGTATTAATGATCCAGAGTCAGACAGTTGTAAAAATTACGATGAGAATAAATCTATTTTATATAATTAAAGTAATTTTAAAATGTTACATGCATATGGTGTCTTTCTCAAACAGTAATAACTTTAACATGAGGTAGTATGCTGGAAAAGAATTGAGCCCGCGTTTCTACGAACGTTGGCCGCTGGCTCTCGCGATGCCACAAAAACATTACCCGGAATGTTACGTTAGAGTAAAACGCATCTTTTCAAAATGATTTTGAAATGTTTCAATCCTTTTTTCAAAAAAATATGTAAGTACCTTTTTTATTGGAAATTTGACCAGCTATATTTTTCGATCCGACTTTTTTTCTCTATCGCGTTTAGAAACAAAGCTAGGCAAAGTTATTGGTACAAAACCTATTTTTGGGGCAGAAATGGCGATATTGGGGACGGAGCATCGGTCCAATTTTGGAAGATTTCGGATATTTTGTCGTGGAAAGGAGGGAGGGGTGTACTAGAATCCTATGAAAAACATATTTGGCCATAAAATTTTCCGTTATTTTGTCAATTTTTGCGCTAATTTGACAGGACTCTATGTTCTGATATTTTTTGTACAAAAATGGCTCAGCTGATTGCACTATCTAAAGGAATTGAAATTCTTAAATACTTACATTGTTGAAAACGAAGCGTTACTTCCACATTGTAGGCTTGATAAAATTTTCAAATTGGAATGTAAATTTTCAATTCTGCATTTTGCTTTTTAAAAGTCATCCAAAATATCTGAAATTAAACAAACATTTTCACATTCAGAGTATGATTGCGAACTGGTTGGGGGAAGGGGGAATAAATTTAGCAAAAAAATGATTGCATTTTCTAACAACTCTCTTGAAATAAATGGACATCAAAAAAATATATATTATTTTAGGTAATTCGCATACCTAGTCCAAATCATCCATTTCAACATTTCTCATTCGTTCTTCATTATAATACGCTCGACTGTATTTTTAGATCAATTAGTGAGACTTTTTAGCTATTTTTTCGAACTTACATCATTCGAATACAAACATGCGGAGAAACCACCATCAAAAAAAACTAAATACACACGCCTCAAACTAACGGTATTTCTGCATTTTTGTCAAAACGTCAAACACGACATAGTATTAAAGAAAAAAAATATAAGCTGGGAAAGAAGAAAAAAAAAAAAAAAACCGTAACATACGAACGCAAATAAAGTTTTCTTTTTTTAAAAGTACTATACTACAAGTGAACGTTACAAAGTGATAAATTTTAATTAGAGGTTGTATTCTGGCGAGCTGGCGTATAGATAGTTTAGAAGTTTGACATGTTTATTTCTTTTAATACGTAACGTATATATATATAAATTCGGCCCGGAATTAACACGTTTCTTTTATTTTATAGGCCGTGTACGGGAATAAATAATGGACCTTAGGCCTTGTATAAGCACACACACATTGCACCTAACGTGTGTGTGTATATGTGTACGAGTACGTTACGTTTTTGGGAAAACATTTCCAACAGATATATTTTTTATTAGGTACACAGATACCTATACCTACTACCTATCGCGTAATGCAGCAAAGAAAGGGACCCTTGTTGGGCTGTGCTTGTGCATAGGTAAAGCTAGCAGAGAGGTAGCGATGATCGCGTTTAAATTGAAAATGAGCGTGATTCGAGAGTCGAGACGAAATCGAATAATGTTGAATATTTTTGCTACGTTTGGGAAGAGCAGTAGCTGGCTTTTTCTTCCTATTCTATTTTCTATCTACTTATAAACGAGAAGGGTGCTGCGTCAGATATACAAGACCGGAGATAGTTTTAAATTGATACGTTTTAATATTGCGGAAATAAGACGAAGGTGTTTATTTGATTTCGCTCGAACGAATCTCTCTCTCACTCTCTCTCTATCCCTTTCGACGAGAAAATATACGGTGTATTTTCGTATACCATCAAAATCGACTTTAAAAGTATAATATACTTATAAGTGTACCGATGCAATACCCATGCAATAAACCTACCTAAGTACCTAGATATATACCTAACATAAAAGATCAACTTATCGATATCGACACTTTACCATACGTTCAAGTGCAGTGAGAATTTTCAGCCACACCTGAATTATTATTTTTATTATTATTATAACAGTATACGTGTAGTATACTTTCGATTGAGAATATTTTGTCGATTATACATCCGTACAATATCTTACATATGCATTTATATAAATCGATATCAACTGTATACATCGGAAAATGTAAACAAAGCATGTGATAGTATTCGATATTATTCAACTATGTATTTAATACTCAACACACGCCAATGAATAAATATTGATTCGAACCATAATGAAGACGACGACGACGACGACGTTGGCAAAGATCGAGACTCACCAGTCGCCATTGCTAGAAATGTATTATCATCGATGATTTGTACAAGATATGTACCAAAGACACACGCGTACCTTATCTATCTACCTATACCTATCCAATATCAATCCTATCATTTAATTAATGGGCCAGAAATTACCGGAGTTAGATTACTTACTACTAAATTACGAAACATTCACCTATGTAAGGTGTGACCATTGACCATCGGTGCAGTAACGAAACGATGGCGTGAACACAACATTGACGTCGAAGATAAGTTGTCATTTGTCGTTCTAAACAGCTTTATTAAATCGCTCAAAGGTGATGGGAGATGGTGTCTAGCCATAGGGCAAAATAAATTATGCATACGAATACGAATAGCCGATCTGTTCGTATTGTAACTCTGTTGGATTCGAATGGTGTTATTTTCGAATATCATATGCTCGAAATGACCCAAGTGATTTTAATTATGATAGGTAATAAAAAAAAAAAAAAAAACTTCCACACAAGAATGTTTGGCGAAAGTTGGCTCGAGTTGAAAAGTATGCCTGGTGTAGTGTGATACTCATAGGTAGAAGTGGAATGTTGGATTGAATAACAGAATAACATAGCTCAATTGAATTTTATAAATTTAATTGTGAAAGAAATCACCATCAAGGCGGATTAGAAAAAACCTGAACTGTTCGATTTGGCTAATTTTTGGCTGTAATTTATGAGACACCTGTATTTTGAGTTTGAATCCCCCTCCCCCTCCACATGTGAAATTTTAACCAACTAGGTTGATTTGGAGTTTAACCAGAGGCTCCCAAAATAGGATAATTTTCGGGGGAAAAAAAATTGTTTTTCGTTTATACAAGTCGCGAAAAAATTTACATTATTTCTCTCCCCTCTCCTCTCAACGGCTTCATATGTAATTTCATTTTCGAGATATTGTTTGTTCTTGTATCAGACAGAAGTCCAATAACATGAGCGTAGATTCGTTGAAGGCTCGAAAATTGATGACGGTTTTTTGAATATTGAAAATCACAATTTTTTAATTGAATTGAAAACAGTCAATTCCAGGGAAAATTTACGCCGAATAAAAAAGTGCAAATTGTGAATAAAATTTTCAATCAATGGGCCGTCAACTTTTTGACAGGAGAAACGTTTTGCGATGTTTGTGAAACGATTAAAAAAAATCCAACCTCTTAACTATGAAATATATAAATTTCAGAACTTGGGTAGTAGTGCGTATGATGATTTGAAAAAAAATAGAAATAAAAAATCAGCCTTTTTAGCTTGATTTTTGTGACGTATTGCAATTATGAGAATTGAAAAAAAGCATCGTCAAGCGATACTTTTTTCCCAATCAGCATTGCGGATAGGAAGGGTTCAAATGTGGCTAAAAAGTCAACCCCCACAAAAGGCACATCTAGGGTCCTTACTAAATGTACATACCAAATTTCAGCTTCCTAGCTCTATCTGGAGCAGAGTTATGCGAGGAACAAACTCAAAAAATAAGAAAAAACGACAAAAAACCACTTTTTTGGGCCTGTGAGGGACTGAAATGGGGCTTAAAAGTCAAGATGCACATCTACAACCCCCACTACATGCATATACCTAATTTCAAGTTGCTAGTTTAATTTGAAGGGGAGTCATGTGGTGAGGAACAAACTCAAAAAACTCAAAAATTGAGTGAAACCTATCAAAAACCCACTTTTTTGGGACTGTGAGGGGGTGAAATGGAGCTAAAAAGTCGTACTCTCCAAAAGGCATGTCTAGGGCTCAAAATGAATGTACATACCAAATTTCAACTTCCTAGCTCTACTAGGTGGGGAGATAAGGGAGGAACAGACCTTTTCAAGGTCAAAAAGGAGGAAAACCCCTATATCTCCCCTCCTAATCAATCTAGGAGGTTGATTTTTGGATATGATACACAACCTTTTGATTCTATATAAATTGGCTTAAAAAGAAGTAATTTTTGCGTTTTTGACTCCTCAGCACCCCCTCACCCCAATTGGGGCATAACTGAATTTTGACCCAAGGTCATCCCCACTCATATATATCTAATCCGCCATCATACTGAGCCGATTGACCGAACTGGGGCGATTTAAGTCAGCATTGAGCAGAGTAAATGACGTTAGCATTTGGAAAAAGAAAACTGGCCAAAAAAAAACACATTTCAGGGGCTGTGCGAGGGTAGAATGAGGCTGGAAAGTCGAAACTACCAAAAAGCATATCCATGGTCGATACTAAATGCACATAACAAATGTCAATTCTCTAGATCAATTTGGTGGGTATATCGGGGAGAAGTAGCCCTTTTTCAAGGTCAAAAAGGGTAAGAACCCTCATATCTCCCCTCCTAATTGACCTAGGAGGTTGATTTTGAGACATGTTATACAACTTTAGATTTTTTATCGATTGACTCAAAAAAAAACAATTTTTGTGTTTTCAGCCCCTCAGCACCCCCTTCCTCAAAATGGAGCAAAACTAAATTTTGACCCAAAGTCGTACCCATTCATATATATCTAATCCGCCGCCAAACTCAGCCGATTGACCAATTTGGAGCTATTTTGGGCGGTATCAAGCAGAGTGTAAAAGGTTTTAGTATTCGAAAAAAGAAAACCAACCAAAAATCCACATTTTAGGGGCTGTGCGAGGAGGGTACAATAACGCTGAAGAGTTGAAACCATCAAAAAGCATGTCTAAGGATGCTACTAAATGTGGACACCAAATTTCAATTCTTTAGGTTAATTTTGTGGGGAGATAGGGGAGAAATTGCCCTTTTTTAAGGCCAAACCCTCGTATCTCCCCTCCTAATTGACCTAGGAAGTTGATTTTTGGATATGTTATGCAACTTTAGATTCTCTTTCGATTGACTTAAAAAGAAACAATTTTTGTGTTTTTGGTGCCTGAGCAACCCCTCCCCCCCAAATTTGGCCATAGCCGAATTTTGACCCAAGATTGCCCCCATTCATATATATCTAATTCACCGCAAAGCTGAGCCGATTGAACGAATTAGAGCGATTTTAGTCAGTATGGAGCAGAGTAAATGATTTTAATGTTCGGGGGGAGGGGGAGAAATAAACATCTGATATCGCCAAAAATTGTTTTAATGGTCTTCTAGGACCCCAAACAGATTTTCTTTGCATTCCCCTCCCCCCTCACCACCATTGGTCGATAGACTGTAATAGCCTGGTTTTCATTGGCAAAATGACATAGAAAATCCGGCTAAAAATGAAGATTTTTCGGATGTTACTATAAAGACAGATATGAGCAAATGTGGTAAAGTGAAACATTCCAATACCATGACGCATAATATAAACTTTAGGTGGTAAACAATTATTCACAAAAATATAATCAACAATGGATCCAGAATTGGTAAGTCTGAAAAGTAACAATTTGAACCGGGCACTAAACTTGGGGCGCTAGTGTAGCAACCAATGAGAGCGTTTGTTTACTTTTGAAACAGTGTAAAAACCTAGTCAGATGTTAAATAATAGCTAACATTTTCAATGTTTTCAATTTTTCACAAATTTTTGCTATAATTTTCACGTAATATGATGAAAAAAGTCTGGTTTCAAAAGTAGAAAAACGTTCTCATTGGTTGCTACACTAGCGCTCCAAATTCAGTGCGCGGTGGTAATAGACCCTAAACTTAGGCGATAAAATTCTTTTGATGTAACCAAATTGCACTCAGCAGGTGGCAAGAAGATGTGTTCTGTAGAAAATGAGTGTCTTTAACCAAAGCGTTTTATTTTTATTTCAATAATACAGAGCGATCGCATCAACTTGCACTTCATTCTAATTAATTTTCACTTCACTTGGAAGATATTTTGCAGTATTCCAAATCATATCGATGCTTACTTTAGCGATAACGAATAATCATTTTTAGCTGATTCGCTGTTCCTGACTAGATAGCTGCCTTCTTCTCGATTCCTGAGCTCGTTTTCAGCCTCCATACGTGTAATAGCTCCGTGATACCATCTGGAAAAAAAATATCATTATTCATTTTTTATCATCGTACGATCAGTCAATACGAAACTAGTATCAACATGGCCATAAATTTGCACTCACCCTTGTCTTTCTAAGGGGACTTCAGCATCGACGTTGTAAGCTACGTTAACGACCTCGTTTAAATTCAAACTCAACCCGAGCGACTTTCTGTTCCGGCCCAAGTCCAAATTAGGAGTCTGTCGCGATCCTTCATCTCCTGAAAAGAAAAAAAAAAATTTTACATTATGTACTCTTTTCAGGTACCAGAAGAGAGAATGAGAAAAATAAAACTTTGTAAAGGTAGATCCAGTAGTAGATTTAGGTATATTATTACAATACGAAATTTATTTTCACAACTATATATAAATAAAACTTGGTCGAAGATACATGAGGAGAGGAAAAAAAAAGGCAGCGACCCTTTTTACACAGACAAACACCGTTAGAGTTTACCACCTACCTACACGGTGGAGCAAAATCAATAACAATTTGACAGAAGAAGCTCGTAGCATTATTAGATTGTAAAGCAATCTAACTTTGATTGCAACTAAAATATATTATATTTCCCTTGCTATAACTTTGATCTCTGATTTAATGTATACTACGTTAAACTAGATAGATAGGTAGCTATCCTCCCTTCTGTTCACTTCTTCCATAGCACCTGTCAAACTTTACACATTTCTGCCAAATCTCATCTACGAGAAATAAAATATTTTACAAATCGTTTCACCTTTTTTTTTTTTTTCCTCTTACATTATAAGATATGCGTTAGTAGTACCTACTCGACTCAGTCTTTTTTTTTTTTTTTCACTTTTCAAAACTTCCTCGTATAATTTAATCGATTTACACCTTGTAAGCTTCAGGTTCAAATCACTGTACTATTTCTTTTTTTTTCTTTTTTTTTTTTTTCCTAATAATAAGTAAGTAGTACACTATACAGCGAAGTCACGGTACCCTCTACCTATATACCACTAGGCAAAGGTACACGCATAATTCGATAAATACAATAAAGAATGATAGATGTAGTCGAGCGTACAACGTAATCAATCACCGATGTGTGTTCAGAAATTCCGCCGACACGAACCCTTCATTTATCTAACAAAATTCGACGTCTATCCCCCATATAAGCAGCCTTGTTGTCTTTTTTCTCCCATGTAATGAACCCTTTCTCTTTCGATCGTGTGCTGTTTGCTGTTTTCACGCTGATACTATACCACAAATAATGCTTTTCTTCTCGTTCGTAGCGATTTTTGGTTTATTATTTTTCCTCGATTTTTACAATTTTTTCACAGCATTCGTTATATGTACGTGTAAGCGAGTGTTATTTAATTTGCTTCGAGCGAGCGAGCAACAACACAAAAGAAAGAAGAGGAATTTACATCTAAGGCTCCTACTAAATGTACACACCTCATTTCAACTTCCTAGCTCAATTCGAAGGAGAGTTATGCGACGAACGGACACAAAAAATAAGAAAAAACAATCAAAAAACCACGACACATGTATTAGGTAGGGGCTGTGTAGGGGGGTGAAATGGGGCTGAAAAGTCGAGACCCCCTAAAAAGCACATTTAGAGCCCCTACTAAATGTACATACCTAATTTCAAGTTCCTAGATCAATTTGGTGGGGAGATACGGGAGGAACAGCCCCTTTTCAGGGTCAAAAAGGGGAGAAACTCCCCATATCTCCTCTCCTAATTGACTTAGGAGGTTGATTTTTGGATACACTTTACAACATTTGATTCTCTATTAATTAGCTTAAAAAGGGTCAATTTTTGTGTTTTTCACCCCTCAGAACCCCATCCCCCAAAATGGGGCAAAACTAAATTTTGACCCATGCTCATCCCCACTCATATTTATTTAATCCGTCGCCAAACTGAACCGATAGACTGAATTGGAGCGATTTTGGTCGGTATCGAGCGGAGCAAATGATTTTAACGTTCGGGGAAGAAATAAAAATAAATATATGGCTAAAAATCGTGTTAATGGTCTTCTAGGATCGCAAAACGAATTTTTTTGATATTCGCCCCCTCACCCGCCGTTGGTCGATGGACTGTAATACCCAATTGATGAAAACTGACGAAACCCCGTTAAAATGTCAATTTTATGCTCCAGAAATGTAAAAAAAAAATATGATAATTGACCAAAAAATGTTAAAAAATGATGGAAAAAAAACATCAAAATATCGATTTTATCCTTTTAAAAAGGTGAAAAATTGGCGAAAGACGAAAAAAAAACACGTTAAAATGTCCATTTTTGCAACACAAAAAGTTAAAAAAAAAAAACATTAAAATTGTCGAGAAATGTTGAAAATTGATGCAGAAACCGTTGAAATGTCGATTTTATGTTTCAAAAAAGTAAAAAACACATGAAAATAACGATTTCATCCTCCAAAGAGACGAAAAATTGATAAAAATCGAAAAAACTCCGTTATAATGGCCACTTTTGCAGACAAAAACGTAAAAAATTCATTAAAACTGACGAAAAAACGTTGAAAATTAATGAAGAAACCACTAAAATGTCGATTTTATGCTTCAAAAACGTGAAAAATTGTTAAAAAATGTTAAAAATTGATGAAAAATTGTAAAAAATTGTTTAAATGCTTATTTAATGCTTCAAGAACGCGAAAAAACCATTAAAATTGTCGAAAAAACGTTGAAAATTGATGAAGAAAACTTAAAAATGACTATTTTACGCATCAAAAACGTGAAAAAGTCATAAAAATTGACAAAAACGTTGAAAATTGATGCAGAAACCGTTGAAATGTCGATTTTATGATTAAAAACAGTGAAAAACACATGAAAATTGACCGAAAATGTTTAAAAACGATGAAAAATCCATCAAAATAACGATTTCATCCTTCAAACAGGCGAAAAATTGATAAAAATCGAAAAAACTCCGTTATAATGGCCACTTTTGCAGACAAAAACGTAAAAAATTCATTAAAACTGACGAAAAAACCTTGAAAATTAATGAAGAAACCATTAAAATGTCGATTTTATGCTTCAAACACGTGAAAAATTGATAAAATGGTACAAAAAAATCGTTAAAATGCCCGTTTTTTGCTTCAAAAACGTACAAAATTTGTTAAAATTGTCAAAAAATTTTAATAATTGATGAAAAAATGTGAAAAATTGTTTAAACGCATATTTAATGCTTCAAAAACGTTAACAAACCCATTAAAATTGTCGAAAAAACGTTGAAAATTGATGAAGAAAACTTAAAAATGACGATTTTACGTATCAAAAACGTGAAAAAATCATTAAAATTGACAAAAACGTAAAAAATTCATTAAAACTGACGAAAAAGCGTTGAAAATAGATGCAGAAACCGTTAAAATGGCGATTTTATGTTTCAAAAAAGTGAAAAAAAACATAAAAATAATGATTTTATCCTTCAAAAACGATAAAAATTGATAAAAATCGAAGTAAATCCGTTAAAATGGCTATTTTTTGAGACAAAAATGAAAAAGTTCATTAAAACTTAAAAGAAAATGTTGAAAATTAATAAAGAAACCATTAAAATGCCGATTTTATGCTTCAAAAATGTAAAAATTTGATAAAAAGTAAAGAAAAATCGTTGAAATGCCCATTTTTTGCTTCAAAAACGAAAAAATTTGATAAAAATTGCCAAAAAATGTTGAAAATTGATGAAAAAATGTGAAAAATTCATTAAAACTTACAAAAAAACGTTGAAAATTGATAAAGAAACCATTAAAATGCCAATTTTACGCTTCGAAAATATAAAAATTTGATAAAAAGTAAAGAAAAATCGTTGAAATGCCCATTTTTTGCTTCAAAAACGAAAAAATTTGATGAAAATTGATGAAAAAATGTGAAAAATCGCTAGAAATTGTTTAAATACCCATTTAACGCTTCAAAAAACATGAAAAATTGCGGAAAGTATCGTTAAAATGTCCATTGTATGCTTTAAAACGTTGCAAAAAATGTTTAAAATGTTAAAATTGATGAAAAAAACTCTCAACAACTCAATTTTATGCTTCAAAAATGTACAAAAGTGATGAAAATTGTTGAAAATGGAATATAAATCCGTTAAAAATGTCCAATTCTATGCTTTAAAAACATAAAAAATTGATAAAAATAGACAAAATAATAAAAATTGATGAAAATCGATGACGAATCCGTTAAAACTTTCGATTTTGGCGTTGAAAAAAGTAAAAAAAAGTGACGAAAATTATCGAAAAACGCTAAAAAATGTTTGAAAAAAAACGGTAAAATTTTCATTTTATGCTTCAAAATTGTAAAAAAACGAAAAAAACGGACAGAATTGTTGAAAATTGATGAAGAAACCATTAAATGTTCATTTTATGCTTCAAAAACCGCGAAAAAATATGAAAATTGACGAAAAATTTTGAAAAATGATGAAAAAAAAAAATTATCGAAATATCAATTTTAATGCTTCAAAAATGTGAAAAAGTGAAGATAATTGAGCAAGAAAAGGTAAAGTTGATGAAAAAAAACTCTCAACAACTCAATTTTATGCTTAAAAAATGTACAAAAGTGATGAAAATTGTTGAAAATGGAATATAAATCCGTTAAAAATATCCAATTTTACGCTTCAAAAACGTAAAAAATTGATGGAAAATTAACACAAAAAACTTGTTAAAGTTAATGTAAAAAACCGTCAAAAACTCGATTTTATGCTTCAAAAATGCGCAAAGTGATAAAAATTGATGAAAATCGATGATAAATCCGTTAAAACTTTCGATTTTGACGTTAAAAAACAGTAAAAAAAAAGTGACGAAAATAATCGAAAAACGCTAAAAAATATATATATAAAAAAAACGGTAAAATTTTTATTTTACACTTCAAAATTGTAAAAAATTTATAAAAACGGACAAAAATGTTGAAAATTGATGAAGAAACCGTTAAATGTTCATTTTATGCTTCAAAAATCACGAAAACAATATAAAAATTGACGAAAAATGATGAAAAAAAAAAAATCATCAAAATATCAATTTTAATGCTTCGAAAAGGTGAAAAAGTGATGAAAGTTGACAAACAAATGTTAAAAATTGAGGGGAAAAACCGTCGAAAAAGTCGAATTTATGCTTCAAATAAGTTCAAAATTGATAAAAATTGACAAAAATTTTCAAAAAAAAAATTTTTTTATTTTTTTCAAAATTTGCAAACTTTAAGGATCAGTTTTACAAGTTGGATAAAAAATACGATTTGAAAGGTGAAATTTTTACCGCATCATAATGCGTTGATTTCACAACTATTGTAGACCCCACCGTTTGCTGATTTCCAAAAAAAAAAAAAAAACAATATTCGACCCATTTTAGTACACACCCTTAAGCACTATAAAAATTTTTTACCAGCTCAATTAATGTATTTCAATAGTGAAAACTCTGTAACGACAGCAACATTCCAACATGTAGGTTGTCTAGGTACGTATTTTCAGCGTTGCGCAGTTTGAAAAGGGAAAAATATATAGTTCGATGTTGTAGCAACCGCGATGACTCATGCCGGATCGTTTTTCCTTTCTTGCTTTCTTTTCGTAACCTTGAAATGAAAATGGAAAACGTTTTTCGCGAGAACTTTGACGTAGCTACCAGCCAGTATACCTTCGCAGCAGGTAATAAGCGAACGAACAAGAAACCCAGTCATTTTACATATCTACCTCCTGCCTATTTACCTACCTACTTACCTACCTACCTATACATATGGAAATAAAATGAACTGCGGATTTTGTGTTTGTTTGGAGTAAATTGAAGTTACCTCTCTTATCTTTTCGGTAGCAGGTAAAAACCTACGGAGAAAAGGTAGCTTTTGCTGTAGTCTGTTGTCGGCGAGCAAGCTAATACGTTTACCTTCGGGGCTTTTTGTCGAGATATCGATGTATGTTTACTACTCACTCTTACCTTGTACGAAGATCAAAAGAAGGATGAATTATTTATTCGACGAGTGTATCCCTATTTTTTATTTCTATTTTATTTCTTTTTCTTCACCCAGCGAGCGTGTAACTTATGTGCGATGTATATGAATCTGCATTTCTAGTAGGCATGTTGAAATTGACGCGGACTCTTTAGTCGTATCCATCTCTCTCTTCGGTTACACCAAACTACACCCTTCTTCTTATGCAACCACAATGTATTAAAACCCTTATTTTTTTTTTTTTTTTTTTTTGCTTTTCGCTACCGCCACGGTGTTTGGTAATGTATGTACATGTAAGTATATACCATTTAGAGGATTTTAATTGGGTACGGTGTTCTACTACGTAATGCTACGTTGGCGATTATTCAAAATACGCTGGCGTATGGTAATTGCATATGTGTTCGCCGAATAATCCGGCCCCTACAAAGTGCTCGTATGCAATTATTCTGGCGTACGTGTGATTATGGTGGATGATGAAGGTTTTTTTTTTTTCTGTGTTCTAGTAGGGGTTCCTAACCATAGACCAGATTTATTGTGAGAGTGTCGTTATTCGCCACCATCGATTAGGGTAGCGATATTTGGTATCAAAAATATCGAAATGAGAGACATCGATGCCAAAAATATCAGAAAGCAAGAATACGAGGGAGGTCCCATAAGTCAGGTACAAAAAATCATAAAAAATCGAAATCTTTATTGATTTAAAAAATTGAATACCATTCTAAAACTACATCGTATTACCTATTTTTCAACATAATCCCCTCCATTTTCGACACATTTTTCCCACCTTTTTTTGAGTTTCAAAATTCCGCTTTGAAAAAATCGTACACCCTTTTCTTTGAAGAAACTTTGAACCTCTGCCTGGAGCTCGGCATCGGTTTCGAATTTTTTTCCACCCAGGTGGACTTTCAAAGGACCAAAGAGGTGGAAATCCGACGGTGCGAGGTCTGGGCTGTGCGGGGGGTGATCCAAGACCTCCCAACCCAAGCGCTTTAACCAAGCCTTTGTTATGCGCGCTGTGTGAGGTGTCGCATTATCGTGCTGCAGGATGATTTTCTTCGATTGGAGCCTTCCCCTACGTTTTCGACCAAACCGGATTTTAGATTTCAGTTTCTCCAAAGTCTCTATGTATCGTTTGGCATTAATTGTCTCACCCTTGGGTAAATATTCGCATAAAACGACACCTTGAACATCCCAAAAAACTGATGCCATGATCTTCTTTGCAGAAATTGTTTTCTTAAACTTCTTAGTGATGGGTGATTCGGGGTGTTTCCACGTCATACTCTGTCTTTTTGTCTC